>WAAG01080636.1:7868-18935 GCA_013390105.1 Tichodroma muraria
GTGCGGGGGAGGCGATTCCGCCTCCTCACCTGCAGTTGCGGTGGTCTGAGCTGGGTTTAGGGTCCTCTTTGGGCCTGGCTCGCTGAGGTGCGTGTGCTCTTCTCCCTCCGGCTGGGCTCCTCCCGGTTTGCTGTGCTGTCTTAGAAGTCATAGATATTTGGCTAAGTAGCCTTTTTCGGCTGCTAGTAGAATAGAAATACAGTCATTTCATGGTATAAAACAAATTCTATGAAATATCTGTCCACCTTTACAGTTATGGAGCCAAAATCCGTGCCCCGCACGCCCTGGTGATGACTTTCCTGTTCAAGAGTGGAAGGTATGAACCCTAATTCTGCATTTCCGTGTTGCTGCTTAGAATGTTTTCATCTCAGCTGTCCATTTTTCATGTTTCCAGAGGGTTTAAAGATGGATTGAATGTGTGAGCCATAGTTGAGCCTTGTCCTGATAGTGAAGCAGACACAAATATATATAATTGAGGGAGTTAATCACTCATGGAATGGTTGATGTGAATCAGAGGACAGAGGGGAATTAGCAGATGCCAACAGCAGTGTTCTGTCCTGTGTTGAAATATGGGAACCCAGGCTATAGCCGTGCACATTGTGCCTTTCCCTGAGTGACAGAGGTTTGCATTTAGCAAAAAAAAAAAGAAATTTTAAAAGGGCTATTTGAGTAGTGAGAAAATCGAACACAGTCCACAGTCTGGGTAGGGCTGTGCTCTGATGAGTGAGCCAGAGCTGAGAGGATTTCTCGTCCTTCCCAAGACATTCCTGGGGTGCCCAAGCCTTCAGTGTAGGTTGGGGTGCAGTGACCAGGCTGAGTAAGTGCAGGGTCCTGCTTTTTCACTCTCTTAATTGTCTGTTTGTTTCCCTCAGCTTAAGGGAGAAGCTGAAATCCATCGCCCAGGCTACGTACGCTCATTCCCGGAACCTGGCCTATTTTGTGTTCACCTACAAGGGGCTCCTGGCAGCGCAGTCCCGGCTGCAGGGGAAGAAAAACCCATTTCACTCTTTCCTTGCAGCCTGCATTGGGGGCTGGCTGGTGTTTGGTGACAACAATCCCATCAACAGCCAGGTAAAGGCACTTGCTGAAAGTTTCTCTGGCCAGGAAAAACAACAGGTGTGCCAGGAAGTGGTTGGTGGTGCCTGTTTCTGGTGGTTCTGATCACAGAGCATTGCTCTTGTATCATATTCTCTGCACAAATTGCTATTTTGACTGCTCTGCACTCAAGTCCTGGGTGTGGCTGTGTGTCTCCATGAGCAGTGTGGGCAGCTGGAGTGCTGGAAGCCCAGGTTTGCCTCCAGAGCTGCACTGAATTCATAAGAATGCAGTCAGGTGACCCAAAGCTGTGGGGTTATCCCACCTGTCACCTGAACTTGGTCACTACCTGTGTGTTCCTGGTCTGGCCATCGCAGGGTTAAAGTCTATACCTGAAGTGTTGTGAGTGTAGAACTTGATGAGTTAGAGCTGCACTGAACTAAACTGAAACTAAACTGGTTAAGCTGACAATGAAACTGGTTAAACTGACAAAAGCTGCTCAGGGCGTGTTTGGTTTAAAGCTGGTTGTTAACACCCAGTCACAAACCAAGGAGTAAAACACAAGAGCTGCAGATTAATCCAAAGGGCTCGACTTAAGCCAGGCCTTCAGGCTGGTGTTAGGCTGTGTCCAGACTCCTGAGCTCACACCTGCTTGGCAGGACTGCTCTGGGTCTGTTCCATCAGCACCATCTGAGGTGGAATGAACTGGGCAAACACAGAAGTTGTGCAACTGCACAGAAGTGTTGCATGAAGTGCAGCCTGGTGATTGCTAAATCAGAGCAGCAGGACTTTGAGGAGACACAAACACCCGTGGCTTTGCAGACTGCTGATAGCAGAAACGACAGCCTGTTTGCTTTGAAGTGAGGGAATAGTTCCCACCCCTCCTGGCTGGATTGTCACTTCTGAGTCCCTGGAGCTGGCTGTGCTCAGGACTTACCCCACTCTCCGGGTTTCTCCTCCTGCAGATCATCATGTACCTGCTGTCCCGGATCCTGTTCGGTTTGTCTCGGCTGGCTGTGGAAAAGGGCTACATCCCACAGCCCAAGCAGGATCCCTTCCCTCTCGTGGCTGCCCTGGTGTGGGGGACAGTCCTGTGGCTCTTTGAATACCACAGGGAGACTCTGCAGCCCTCCCTGCAGTCCTCCATGACCTACCTGTACGAGGACAGTGAGGTGTGGCACGACCTGTCTGACTTCCTCATTTACAACAAAAGGACGGACAGCAAGTAGGTGCTTCACTCTAAAACACCTTGGAATGGGATGGGACCTCCCAGCAGCTGAGGGAAAAGGTTATTCTGTTGCTCTTGACCTGTGATTTTTTTAAAATTAACATCTGTCAAGCAGAGCTGGCTCTTGTCTCCAGGCCAGAATGTTCTGATCAGTCTTTTGGCTCCTTTTAGAGCAAGCACACGCCCCACAGAAACTTGTTGCAGTCTTTTTTAAGAGGCTTTATTTTCCCTACAAGTGAGGCGTTGGGGTTTGTTCTTTAAAAACGAAATATATTTATAAAATGATAGCCTGACACTAAGTGGAGAGTATGAAAACATTCTAGGGCTCACCTGAATGTTTACAAGTGTTTTTTTCTGTGCTGCTGTGCTCACCATGTCAGGATTGAGGGTGAAGGGAGTGGGGGACCTGCTGAGCTCTGAAAGCAGGGCCATCATTTCTTCGTTGCTGTGGATGGCTGGAAATCCTGTTTAAACTGTTACAAGGTCAGTTGTATGCACCTTGAGAGAGTTCCTCTGCAGTTTTCCCTCAGGGAGACAATAAAATGGGTGAGAATAGAACTGTTAGGATTGTCTTGTACAAGCCTGTAAATCAGGCTTGGCAAGACTATTTTTGCTTGGTTTCTTTGCTGCACTTGGGCTGAATCTGTGCCTCTGCAAGATGCACTAATGAATACCCTGTAATTATTTTAAACCTGTTTGTAAAGCTTTTAAAAGCTGCTTGAACTAAATGCCGAAAACAGTTACACAGCTTGGGCTCCTCTACAGCCAGGCCTCGGCTCTCACGATGGGGACTTTGTGTGTCCAAGGGAGCAACATTTACCAAGCACTTTTATTTTGGTGGAGCATGACAAATGTTTCTCTGAGGTCCAGAATCTGCCCTCCACAGCAGTGGCACGTGTTGGCTGTAACCAGATTTGAATCTGATTTTGTACCTGTAGTTTGTGCAGGCTCATTGCTGAGCCAGGCTGAGGCCATGAATTAACTTATTAATTATCTTCCTCTCAAAAACACTCTGCTGAGCCCCAGGATAGGGCATCATGCCCTGGGCTGTGGCAGAAGATTGACTAGATAGCTGAGAAAGCACAGAAACTGATTTAGTTAATCAATTAATAAATTCAAACTCCTAATAATGGAAGGCACTTGCCTGCCATGTAACACCACACAGTTCACTCAGTGATGTGCATTGAAATAATTCCTGCCACACTGGTTTGATGTGGTGATATTTCCAAGAGAATCATTAAGTTCCCTGTTCCCTTTTGGCTCAGACTATTTGATTCACTTTCCCTGTACCCACCTGCTTTTCCCTGACCTGCCCATGTCATTTCATGATCCTGCTGATGCTCTCTTCATCATCTTTTCAACTCTTTGCCCTCTAGGCTCTGGTAATTTCTCCTATTCAATGGTACATCTAAAACAGTACATTTAACTTCAGGGAGTTTCTGACTAGAAAAAAAATCTCAATTTCTTCTTAAGTCATTTTTCCTTGTCCTCCTAAACTCCTTTATTACTGTTGCTCATACTCAGAGTACTGCTTTGCTCTTTATTTTTCCAGTTTTCTTTGTCCATGCAAATCCATGATGTATATGGTGCCCAAAACCCAAGGTACTTCTTTGTCATAATCACTCTCTATGATCCCTTTAACTTCTAATTTCATTGCTAACTTCTAATCAACTGCTGTTACAGTCTGGACTGAATTATTGAATTGGAACATCCATCAGACTCCATGAAAGCTGTAAAATTAGGAATTTGGTTTGTTTCTTTTGGTTAAGTATTTTTCTCTGTGTAGGGAAGTATAAAAATTCAATACAGGAAAACTGCTGAAGCTACAGGTGAGGTCTGATTCCTTTATGAACATCTTCATTTCCACCACTGCTGGGTGTTTGAAGTATCACAGTTTTTCTGTCAGGAGCCTCAATATTGTTCCAAATAAGAGCATTGGTATTCTGCTAAAATTGCTGAATTCCTGCAAGCTTTGATGGGATTTCAGAAAGCTGACAACTGTGGCTTGGAAATTGCTCCCTAAAACTATTAAACTCACAAATCCTTGACCATGTGTAATTACTGCAGCAGAAGAAGCTGTGGGCTGGTTCTGTGGGCTGGGTGTCTCTGAGAAGGTTTTGATCTGTTAAATTTGTTGCTGGTGTTTCTTTCTCCAAGAAAGGCCTGTGGTTCCCTTAGAGGTGGAATAATTTTCCTCTGCTGGGAATTGTGCCACTGTGGCTGCTGGTGAGGCACTTCATTGTCCATGAGAAGGACGAGTGGCCTTTCCTGACCTTTTCACACTGCTCTCTGTCCTCTCTAGAAAATAAATCCCAGCCAAAAACCAGTGTCTGGAATCAGCCTGGCAGCAGTGCCCATGACTTCTCCTTGCTTCAAAACGCCCTTTTTCTCTTGGGAATTTCTCTTTCTAAGGAAAAAAATTTCTCTCCCTTTCCAAGGAAACCATGCCTGAGCCTCCAGCCATCTGTAGTGGAGCTCCAGGAGGCAGCTGCCATCCCTGGAAGCCCAGCTCCTCCCGGGAGCACAGCCTTTGGGGGTTTGCTGACGGTTGGTTTTCCCGCTGTGCTGGGGGCTGGACGTTAAGCTGCAAGTCACTGCTTTCCCCAGGGAAGTAATTGGGACAGCTCCTTAATGACATCAGCCCCCGTGGCTGTCCCTGGGACCAGATAGCTGGGGATGAGCCCCTTCTGCTGCCAAGGTGTTGGAACAATGCAGGCGTGTAGTAGGGAAGTGAACTAGAAGTAATTTGTCTGAGTCAGACTTTTGGGATATGTAAGTGACACTCCCTGCCCTCCCCCAGGGCATTGTGTGGGGAATGCAGTGCCCTGTTTGGGTTCCCTTTTTTATTAGCATTAAAAGCAAAAGGAATAAAAGAGACAGTTGGGGAGCCACCTGCGTATGGCCAAGTGCTTAAGGTTCACAAAGAAGGGCCATTTTCTCCTCCCAGCCCCGTCTGGTTTTGAATTTTAAGATGAGCATGGAGTTTTATGTCCACAGCAACTTTATCTTCCCTTGTTATTTCTTCCTTGACTGATGCTGGGTGTCTTAAGAGGAGCAAGAGTGTCTGAGTCTTAGCTCAGTTTGTCAGAAGTGAGGAACACTGGATAAAATCGAAGTTTAAAATGATGCTTCTCCCTCAGATTTTAAGCTCTCTTAGAGGCAGTTTTAAAGGTTAATGAATCGAACTGATCAAAAGTTTTCAGCAATCCTGAGCTTTTCAAGCAGACTGACTATCCTGGGCTATTAATCATTTATTTTATGAAGGAACAAAGCAGGCTCAGGGTTATTTACTGCCGCTGCCTGCTGCCCTGGCATACCCACTGTGCTTCCCTTCCCTTTGGAGGACAGCTTGTGTGCTGGGGCTGGCTCTGGGGATGGCTGGGGAACCCTTTCCGGGACAATTGCATTATTTAACAAAGGTGAAAATGAGACAGCTGCCTGACATTTGGGTTAGGGAGGGTTTTCTGGGCTGTGTTTGATGCTGGCAGAGGATATTTGTGAAAGCAAAACCCGTGTTTGGCCATTCAGTGCTGCAGAGAAGGGCTCGAGGAGGCTGGGGCTGCTGGAAGGTGTGACCCTGTGTCTGTAATGGGACAGTGGGATTTATCCTGGCCACCATCCCTGTGTCTCTGCAATTACCAGGGAACTCGCCCTGTTCAGGGTATTTATCATAGAATTGTGCGATGGTTTAGGTCGGATGGGACCTTAAAAACCATCCCACCCCCCTGCCAAGGGCAGAGACACTTTCCATTATCCCATGGAGCTCCAAGCCCCATCCAGCCTGGCCTTGTTCACTTCCAGGGATGGAGCAGCCGCAGCTTCTCTGGGCACCCTGTGCCAGGGTGGAGAGGGTGCAGAGAAGCTCTGATGTTGGTGCTGTGAGACTCTGCTGCCCTGCTAGAGTAGGTCGAGCTCTGCTTTACAGCGAGCTGGGCGCGGGTGGAAGGGCAGAGATGATCCCTGGCTGCTGAAAGAGACCCAAAGCAGGGCCCCCTGTGCAGAGTGAGCTCTGCAGCCAGCTGGGAGCTGCCTTGGCTCGCTGGTGCTGCTGGAGCAAGCAGAACCCCGTGCAGATCCCTCACCCAGGAGAAACTGCTGGGACTACATCGTTTTCCCTGCATCAGCACAAAGGTGACCTTTGGATAATACTCCGAGCCGTGCCCTGCTCCCTATTTGTCAGGTTGTGTTTGTCTCCCTGGCTCATGGCAGCCTGAAGCAGAATGTGTTTTCTGATTGCTGCTTTTGAAACCCAGCAGATAAGGGAGGAGGGAAAATAAGGCATCATGTCTGTCTGCCACCGTTAATATTTTTGGGGTGTTAATCTTGAGCTTTCAACCTGTGTGTTCCTACCAGATTGCTGATTTTTATATTTTTATTTTTGGGGTGTTAATCTTGAGCTTTCAACCTGTGTGTTCCTACCAGATTGGTGGAGGAGGTAACTTTTTTCTTTACTTAGAAGAATTTTCATGTCTCTGGTGATGAGGAGGGAGAAAAACAAACTAAAAGCTCTACAATACAGGTATTATTACCTCTGCTTTTGATATATATTTTGTATTCATAATTGCTGTGTAATCCAGGCCCTGATTTTCTGACAGCATAGAATAAACTAAAGAACATAAACTCAGGTGACTTATGTGACACTGATCAGAATGCTTGTAGAAATATCTTGGGTTTTGGGTTTAAAACAAAAAAAAGAGAGCAAGGGGTTGTTGATGTAGCTCTGTCCACTATGAATTGCCTTCTTGTGGTCATTATTTCTGTATAATCACTCTTTGAATATTACAATACTGTGCTTTGTCTAAAAAATAAAAATCCTAATTTTTTTGTCTTTTTTTACTGTCATCATTTTTAAGCTAAAATCTATGAAGCAATGCTTGATTATTGCGTGTCTGTAGTCCTGGGTGTAGAGAAGCCATGCACAAGGTGCAGTTTTGGTGTTGCTTGGACTCTGACATTACCAGCTTGGAAACAACCACCAGTGCTGCTTTGACCCCACCATCAGATTTAATTCCTGCAGGGGCAAGGATGCCAGCTGCAGAAACAAATTGGGATGGCTGACAACCCTTTTTTTTTTTTTTTTTTCCTAAATGTGTCAAATAGAGAAAATAAGGATGTCTGGATGTCTGGATGGTTTTGCTGCCTCTTCCAAGCTAGTTCAGAGGGAATGTGCTGTGGAGTGTGGAGGTGACTGCTGTGGTAGTGGGGACGAAGCAATTGCTGAGTGTCTGTAAGACCAAACCTCCAGCTTTGTAGCTGTTGGAATGCTGGAGTGTCCAGCCTGGGCCCATGAGAAGCCAAATTAACACCTCCAAACTGATGCCAGTCCTACCTTCAAATGTTTTTTTGCTGAGCCCTTGTTCTGCTCCAGGTGAAGCTCTGGGTGACCTGTAGCTTTTGTTCTGACAAAAGCAGAAGTGTTCCAACACTTTTGCCACGTTTTGGGCTCTCAGTGCCAGTGACCATGCTCTGAGTGCTGGGAGGTGAACCTGGACTGGCTGCAGGCACTAAGGAGAGGTGGAAGCTAGAGCCTGGCATACTCCCAAATCACTCCTCCATAACCACTAGGCTCCCCAGAAACACTTCAGCCTCTCCGTTCTTCCATGGGGTTTGAGTGAAGGAAATGGAAGAGCCTTGTGGAATGGAGTGGCTTTTAGTGTTTGCGGTGCTTTGGCTCAGAGGATGGGACAAGGCTGCCCTGGCTGGGTGTGAAGAGCAGAGCAGGAGGAGGGCGGGCTCTGTTCCCATTGCTTCCACTGAGAGACACTGCATGGTGTGAGCTTCAAAACCAGATTCCACCACAGGAGAGGAGATCCCACTGCTGAGTCTGTTGTGCCCAGCATCCAAAAAAGGAGCTGACCTGGTGTCCTGCGAGAAGAAGGGCTGTGTCATCTCTAAAAGATGCCAGGGAACAGGCACTGCCTGGCTTTTGGGACTGGGATCTGAGAGGAGACACCTAGACCAGGGCTGCTCCCTCCTGCCATGAGCCAGCTTTAGACACTCGGTTTGTGCTTCCAGAAAATCGCTTTGCTTTGCACAGAACAACAGTGCTGGCTCAGGTGGCAGAGAGGGTCAGGGCAGCAGAACTGGGGGGCTCTGGCCTTTCCCCAGCTGCCTGTTCCCACCACAGGAAGATTGTGCCACGCTGCAAACTCACCATCTTGTGAACAAATCCGTGAACTGGGAACAGGCGTGTTGGCAGGAGACCCCGGGGAAGGGAAGTCCTGCTCCCCTTCATGCCCTGTCCACATTCCAGGTGACAGCTCAGCGCTCTCCGTGTGGCAGCTGCTGGAGGCAGGACTGCGATGACAGGGACAGTAAATGTGGTCCTGGGACACTCACATGCAGCCCTTAACTAAGCACAGGGGTGCAGATTTGCATCCTGCCAGCTCTCCTCCCACTCTACTGCCGCCGCCAGGTGATTTTCCGGCGCAGGTACCAGCTCTGGCTCCACCTGCAGACTTTTTCCCAGCAGACACTCCTTGCCCTGACTCTATCCCGCAGTGCCAAACCCACCCAAACTCAGGGACTGCCGCGGGCTAAGACTTGCTGGGGCACAAAGTGTCTGGACAGCCTTCCTGATCCTCTGCAGGACAGAGGGGGCCGTGCAGACGGGACTTTATCTGGGAGCAGCACCTGCCAGACAGCTAATCTTGGGAGCACGTCTGCACTCCTTAGCAGGGCTGGCGGGGCCGAGGGGCGGCTGCAGCTGTGCGGGAGACAGCATTCATCTGCTTCCCCTCATCCGCATGCAAGGAAAGCCCCGGCCCGCCCTTCTCCCACCAGCGTTCGCCTTTCATTTGTCTCCACAGCCGCCGCTTTTCGCGCCGCCGGCGCTGAAAGCCTTGGAGAAGTCGCAGCGCAGCCTCCGGGAGATGGGGCAGAGCCTGCTCCCCCCGAAAAGCTCCTGCATGAATTAGGGGGGGTGAGCCCAGCCTTTGTGAGCCGAGCGGGAGCAGCTGGTGCAGCAGCTGTGTCCCAAACCCTGCCTCATCCCAGGAAGCGCCGGGCTGAGGCTCCCCCGGGATGGGGAGAGCACCGCCAGCCATGCGCTCCCGCCCGGCTGCCGGGGTTGCCTTTTCCCCCCTCCCCAGATGGAAGAAGCATTAACTGTGTGCAAACATCTGGTCTAACTGTTGCTTATGCTTCGCAGTAATGAAGATATTGCAGTGGAAGGGCTCTGGAGAGTGGGGCCTGGAATATTAGAAAGGCCAAGTGTTAATTAACTGTATTAATTTCCTTTAAGCAAGGCAGCGTTTCTATTTGCTCTCTGCTGATGAAGAAATGAGGCACAGCGAGTTGATTTGATTGGTCACGGACATGCACCATGTTACTGCTGTATTTAAGGATGGAGGGATCCAGGGAAATCACGGCCCGCTCCTCCGTCTTGGCTGTCCCCAGGGGAATTGCAGCCACTGCCAAAGTATCCAGTATAAAATCCTGTAAAGCCAGAAACCTGTTAGGCCAGCACAGGGGCACGGCCTGTCAGGATCTGCTCCGCAGCAGAGGAGTTAACTCATCCCTGCGAATGCCTCCTGCATCCCACGCACTGCTGGGAAAAACAGCCCATCTCCCGCATCCCAGGCAGGTCAGGGTTGGCAGCGGGGCCGGCGCTGGCTCACAGCCCTGCCTTGGCAGCAGCAGGGGCTGGGGGCTGCTGCGCTTGACCACGGACTCCCTGGGACACGTGGGGCAGCTCGTGGGGGGCGCAGAGGGGTGAAACCCCGGGCTCAGCTCACCAGGGGTTTGGGTGCCTGGATCAGACCCCACTCCACACTTGCCTCATGAGCTTCCCCACGTCTGGGCTCTGAAAAAGGCCCAATCTTTAGATGCTTTTTTAATTTTAGGGGTTTTTTTATTAGCAGGATGTACTTTTTTCCTTTTTAATTTTGCTTCCTCATGCAGCAGGAGGTTATCAGTGTCCTGCAGGCAGCAGATACTGGTGCTAGGAGCCGCCTGTTCTCGTGTCTCATGGGTGGACTCTCATCTCTCTCAGCATATGGGGCCACTCCCGGCGCCGTCTGCCGTCCCTGTGTCCCTGCCTCTCCCCAGCCACACGGGCCCACGGCCGGAGATAGCGCCTGGCACGGTGGTCAAGGGCAGGTTGTGCTCCCGGCAGAGCTTTTCCTCTGCCCTGCGAGGGGTTACCAGCCAGTCCTGAAGGAGCTGCCGAGATCCGCAGCTGTCTGGTGTTTGGAAACACAGAATGCCGTGACTCATCCGCCAAACGGATGGAGCAGATTGCAGCATCCCAGTCCTTCCGTGCGCGCTGGACCTCTGAAGCGGCATCGGAGCCTGAAGCCTCCAGACTCAGACAGCCTCATCCAGGGGCTTGGGGCTGCTTTGGACAAGGGAGATGGATAACCCTAAACTGATCCCTTCATCGCTCCAACGCTTTTAGACAAAAATCCTGCAGACACCTTGCCCCTTAGTACAGGAGAGCTCCTGCCCCAGCACGGCTGAGCACCCAGTGATGTCCCCCAAAGTGAGGCATTGCTGCGGGGGGTGCCACGGGCTGGGGTTGCTGTCACCCTGGGGAAGGGGAACACAGGAGGGGCAGCCTGGGATACCCCGCAGAGCCCAAAGCCACCCTCTTCCCCACCAGTGACACCCGTGGACGGGCAGAGTCCGCAGGGCAGGGGAGCGATCTGAACTTTGCTCGTGGGTGCCGCTGTCCTCCCGGGCCATCCGGAGCGGGGAGCAGCCGCGGCCGCAGCCGGAAGCCCATCACCCCTGCGGGGCTGAGCCTGGGCCGGGACCGGCTCTGCCCGAGGCTTAAAATCCCCATGGGGGGGGGGGGGGGGGGG
>WAAG01080636.1:28934-114276 GCA_013390105.1 Tichodroma muraria
CAGCCCCGCACCGAACCCATCCTTACAGCACCGCACCGTGCCCATCCCTACAGCACCGCACCGTGCCCCGAGACACCGCACCGCATCCTAGGGCACCGCAGCGCGCCCTGAGGCATTGCACCCTCCGGCACCGCACCGCTCCCCACGCCCCGCGCCCCGGTGCCCGCAGCACCCGCACCCTGCGGGACCATGATGTCCTGTGCCGAGCTGCTGGCCGTGTGCCTGCTCTCAGCAGATCGCGGCCCCAAGCCCCACCGCCAGCCGCTGCCCATCTTCCACGACGTGAGTACCGCGGGCGAGACCCCCGCGCCCCCGCCCAGCCCCGGGGCCGCCGTGCCCCCCCCGGGGAGCCGCCGCACGTGTGGGCGTCGGGGTGAGGCTCCTTCCCGGAGGAACCGGCCCGAGGGATGCGCCAGAGGCTCTGTGCCCGTGCCAGCCCGGAGCTGTGCATGGTCGTGATGGCTTAAATAATGATGTCGTGTCCTTCTGCTGAGTGCTGGGCCTCTGGGTGGTTAGAAACAGCCCACGCCTCATCCAGAGCTGGCTGTCATGACTCCCGGAGCGGGAGCTGTGTGTGGCAGGCAGGAATGCTGTGGATGGTTCCCTGGAGCTGGTCACAGCCACGGGATCCAACAGATCCCTGCTGCAGCCCCCGGGCGCAGCCCCTGTCCCTGCCCGCTCCCGACGCACCGGGATTGTGGAGGAGGATGCTCCGTGCGGGTTGGAGGTCGCCCGGGCATCCTGGCGGCTGTGGGCGGCACGGGGGAGTTGAAAATGCAGGTGGTGGCTGTCTTTGTGTTCAGAGATGCTGGCACAGCTCCTCCTGTCGCACCGCGTCCCCTCCAGGCCGCGGCCGCGCTGCTCCTGTGACAGGGGCCGGGGCTCCGGTCGAGGCGGCTGCACCCCGGCCACCTCCCAGGGCCAGTGGCACAGCCCGGGCCAGAGCCCACCTCTGGAGCACCTCCTGCTGCTGCCCGTGCTCCGTGAGCTGGGTCGGGCGGGTGGACAGCGCCCAGATCCCCCGGGTGAGAGACCCTGGCATTGCCATGTGTCCGGCACCACTGCGCTCAAGCCACCCTGTGGACCAAGGAGATGTGGGGACAGAGGTGCTGCCCCTGCCCTGCCGCAGGGCTGAGGGGGAGAAAGCCAGAGAGGGCTAAGGATGAGGGCTGGTGGTGCCCGGGCACCTTGCACAGCCCAGGTCGGTGCCAGATGTCATCTCCCAGCTGTCATCTCCGTCTTGACCCGATCCAGGTTCACCCCAGTGTCCCAGTCCATCCCAGAGAACGGGAACCGCAGATCTCGGGCAGCACTTTGGGAAGGTGGATGCCACCTCTGGTCGAGTCCAAGACCTTCTGGCATCCCCAGGGAGGCGCTGGGGAGCGCGGCTCCCTCGGCCGTGGTGCTGCTCGCAGCTGCCAGCTGCGGGTCAGGGTCTGTCCCCTGCCTGGGGGTTCGGGCTGCCAGGCTCTCCAGCCAGCATCATTAACCGCACTAATTACTTGGCTGAAGGAAGATGGGCAGGAGGGGGGCGGGTGGTGACAGCTGTGTTCCAGCTCAGCTCCTCAGGGCACTCGTTGAGTCGCACATCCATTCCTCAGGGTGTCATTAAAGCAATTAAAATGGGAAATGTTAACAACACTAGCAGCTGCTTTCTGGGTTCTGACGGCTTCTCTTCCTCTACCCTGTGACTCCTTTGCTCCCACCTTTGCTCCAGAGCTCGGCAGGGTGAGATTAATCTCTGCACTTTGGCACTTGGCCGGTGTCCAGCTGCCCCCCGGCTGCTCGGGCTGAAGGAGGAGGGGCAGCAGGGCAGGAGCCCCGCCTGCCTTCCCGGCAGCGCTGCCCACCACAGATCCCGGTGGCTTCTGCTTCCCCTGGGACCTGCCTGCACATCTCCTGCCTTTGGGAGAAGTGAGGAGGAGGAGGAGGAGGAGGAGGAGGAGGAGGGCTTTGCCCGAGAGCTTGGCTGCAGGCGCGGTAGGAACCGCAGTGCTGCCATCGCCCTGAGCGGCATCTCAAGCCCCGGGGAGATTTGTCCCTTAGGCTGGTGCCCAGGGCGTGCTCGCTCCCCTCCCGGGATACGGGAGCTTCAGGAAGGACGGCGTTCTGGTGCCTGGCCGCAGCCTGCCTCAGCCTGCCGTGGGTCGGTGAGCGCTCTGTCCCCAGGGCAGCTGTCCCCTCCCCAGGAGCCGCCTGTCCCTGGCTGCCTGTCCAGCAGCCGCGGTTGCTTCCAGACCTGCAGGCAAGGAGAAATCCTGTATCTCCTTCCTTCCCGGGGTACGTGTGGGGTTCATCCCGCAAAGAAATGCTGTTTCAGTGCCTCTCCCCTCAGTCCCGGTGAGGCTGTGGCTGCTTGGCCACAAGCCCAAGGGCTGAGGGAAACACCCCGGGCTCCAGGCAGTGCCCCTGTGCCTCTGGGGCTGCCAGTCCACCCTGAGGCAAGAGAGGGATTGCTTGTAGGGCCCTCCAGCAGCCCATGCAGACCTAATCCCATTCCCAGCCTGGCTTTGCATCACTTTTCCCTGGCTTTGTCCCAGGGTTTTTTGGGCTGCTGTTGGCACTGGGGACAGCGCTCACCTGCCATCGCTGAGCACGTGCCTGTACCCAGGGAGGGGACAGGACAGGCCCTGCGGAGCATGGAAGTGGCTCTGTGCTGGGTGTGTGGGCTGGAGCTGGGTCCTGGGCTCAGACAGGGCCGGGCTGGCTGCAGGCAGTGCGGCTCCGGGGGCTCTGGAGCAGACACGGCCCTGCCCGGGGGCACTCACAGCTCCCTGCTTGTGCCATGTTTATTTTGAGCTCCGGGCAGCTGTTGTGTGTGCACTGGCTCGTGTAACTCACTGAGCCTTGTGTGTGAGGGAGAGGCATCCACTCTGCTGAGGCTCCTGCTGAACCCAGGATGGGCTCACCCCAGATTAGAGACCTTCTCAGCCCCAGGGGATCTTCCCTAAAATTGTGTTCTTCCTCTGAGCCCACTGATAAACCCTGCTGAGCAAAGCCAGCCTGTGAGTGGGAAATGTTTGCCCTCGCTTGAATCTGCAGCCAGTGCCTGGGTGACACTTGACGGTCTCTGGGATGAGCTAGGTGGCCTCTGTGACATCTGGAGCCATAGAGGTGTCATTACACGAGCCATGTGTCCCTCAGATGACACAGAGCTCTGCAGGTTGAAGCTTCTCCTTTGATGGAGAGTCCATGGCAGGGTGGCACAGACATGTGGGACCCAGGGGTGCTGCCCCTGCAGCCATGAGACACCCCCAAGGAACTCGTTAGCCTGGAGAAAGCTTTGCTTTAGAATCCAGAGAAATCACCACTATTTGGGAGCTGCAGGTTCCCATCTCAGCTCCAAAGTGCATCCAGCAGGTCCTGTGTGGTGCTCAGGGAGTGCCGGCCCCGCTTTCCTGCCAGGGCAGCAGCCCGGCCGGCTGGAACCCCAGGGGGAGGGTTACCTAATGCTGCTCTGCCCAAGGCGGCCTCTGTTCCTGCGGCAGCTTGGGGCGGGAGGAGCTCACTTTGTTCAGAAGAGCATCCTCCAAGGACCTGTCCCTGCTCCTGGTTCCAGTCCCGGGGAAGGAACCAGGGAGCTCCAGCACTGGAAAAGCCTCTGCCCAGCTGCAAGCCAGAGGCTCAGGGGGTTTTCCTGGGCAGCTCTTACGTTACCTCAGAGCAGTTTCTCGGGGAGGTGTCAGGGCTGGATGTGGCACCGCGGCCTCAGAACACGCAGCAGAGCTGGCGGTGGGCGGTGCAGGAGGAGCCGGGGGCGGAGGGGCAGCGGGGCTGCTCCGGGGGCGGCGTGTGGGAAGGAATAGAAAAGTTCTGTCTCCTTTCCCGGCCCTTTTTCTTTCCTAATCTTTCCTCAGACCTGCAGATTTCTTCCTCACCCAGGATGATATAAAGGACAGTTGCCACATAGACAATTTTCTGTTGTTGACCCCGTTAGGATGTGCTGGATGAAACCGGTACATTTTGGCCCGGGAAAAACATTCCCAGGCTTCGGAAGTGATGCTGTTCCTCACTGGAATCAGCCCCAGACCTTCCAATAATTACTGGTGGAACAGATCCCGGCAGGGCTGAGCAGCCCCAGCTTTCTCCTGGGTCACGGGCAGAAGCCTCGTGGTTGGGAATCTGCATTGAGACCCTGAACTGGAGCAGCTCTCCAACTGCGCTCCGTGGCAGAAGCAGTTACAGATTAATTAACTCATTAATAATTCATTACAGTGTGTGTGCACGCCGAGGTGTTGCAGGAAGGGCTGTGCTGAGGGGTGGTTACAAAGCTCAGGAGCTGCTCCTGGGAGCGGGTGCTGGAGTGTTGGTGATGCACAAAGTGCTTCCTTACGGAGTGGGTTTATGCCTGATGTTCTTTCGTTTAAATGGACTGAAAAATTAAACGGTTGCCATCACAAGGATGCAGCAAAGTCCTTTCTGCTTCGCCTCTCTGTTCTCTAAGTGAGTGCCAGGCTCGCTTGGCCAAGGGCTCTGCGCATTAGAGGCAAGAAATGGGTTTAATCATTGGCAAAGGGGAATTTCCCGGAGCAGCCTGTGCAGTCCCAACAGCTGGGGCTTCTCCACGGCTCCCTGAGCTCCTGGAGGTGATTTTCCGTGGTGCTGGGTGCTGCCTGGCTCACTGTTCAGCTGCCCTTCTCTCCCTGCTGCCACACTGAGCCCTGTTGTGTTTTGTCTTGCAGATATTCCGGCGAGCCGACAAGAACGGTGAGTGCTTTGTTCCTGCCGCTGCCTCCCCCTCCCTGCCTGGCTCTGGCTGAAGCAGCGCGGCTCGTTCCCACTGGGACGTTTGGCTGAAAGAGGCAGGGTGGAAAAAGAAGCTTTTCTGCTTCACCTGGATCTCAGAGCCTGGCCAGGGGCTGGGGAATGGGCTCCTCCAATTCCCCATCCATGGACAGGACACAGGACACAGACCATTCCAAGCCTTCTCCTGGCCAGGGGCTGTCAGGCTTCTGCTCGGTCCCTCACAGGATTGGTTCTGCCTCTGTGCTCAGTCCAGGGTTTTACAGGTGCTCCTGGTTGGGCAATCCTGTTTCTGGGTGCCCTGGAGCCCCTGGAATTTGGGAGTTAGGCTCTGCTACCCAGTTTTTAATCCAGCACCCATAAACCACGAAGTCCAAAATCACAAGTGTTTTCCCTGAGCCTTCCAAACCTTTCTTGGGTTCTTTTCCTTCATGGTAGCTTAGGAGATGCTTTTACTGAAGTCCTCCACAGAGAGGAAGGAAAAAGATCTTGAGTCAATGGAGAGCACTTTCTTTCCATGAAAATCTGATGCCGCCCTCAGTGCGCTGTTTGTTCTTGGACAGTCTGCGTGCCTTTCTGAGAACACCGCAGTGGGGCCTTTGGAAGGGGCTGAAATTCCCACCTGCAATTCCAGCAGCACTCCTGTGTTTTTGCTGGGCTGGTGGGCCACACTTTCAGGGAGATACGTGCTGTGATTATCATGCAGAACACGCCCAGCCGTCCCACGCGCCCGGGGCCGGGATGCTGCTTTCCACAGATATATAATTATTCTTCCCTTTTATTCGAATGCAGATGATGGGAAGCTGTCATTTGAGGAGTTCAAGAACTATTTCGCTGATGGCATCCTGAGCTCGGAGGAGCTGTGGGAGTTGTTCAGTGGCATTGACAGGCGTCACTCAGAGTGAGTACCGTGGTGGCACGGAGGAGACGCAGGAGAAGCTAAAACTGCCTGACTGGAGATGGAGGACGTTTGGAGGCGGGTGTGACAAATAGTCAGGGTGAGACAAGCCCGCCTCTTGCCACACGCAGGTGTTCAAAGCCATTGAGCACCAGCAGCGGGCCCTGGTGCCGGGAGCAGTCAGACATTTTGGGAGCAGCCATGGCGTGTACCGCAGCTCTGGGGGGCGAGCAGGCGTTGCAAATGCAATTCTTTCGGTTTGGAAAATGTAGTGCAGGAATACCTGGCCCGTGGAGCAGGGTGTGTGTCTGCAGGAGCGTGTGGTGGTGTGGGGACATGGCACAGACTGTGCAAAGTCACAGACTTTGCCACTGCTGACTCAGGGAACTGCTTTTCACTTATGTAAGGGCTGCTTCCCACCACAAGTGGGCCCGGTGCGTGTAATGGGGAATTTAGGCCAGCTACTTGTAAAAAAAAAAGAAAGCCCCAAAGAGCAGAAGGAATTATGTTTAGCTCTGGTCTCCTTGTGAGTGGTGCTATCCAGAGGGGTCTGTTGGGCTCGGCTGGGATTCTCATGCCAGCTTTTTTGGCTGTTTTTGGCCTCACTGGGGTCTCTGTGCCCAGCTGGTTGCTGTGGGTGAGTCTGTCTTGGCACTGGGAGGAACTGGATGCTGCTGAATTGCATGGCTGGGATCTGTCCAAACATTGGAGTGCTGCTGGGGGACAAGGGTCTGCAGCTTCCTCCCAGTCTGGGTGGCAGATTTGGCTTCCCCAGCACCCCAGCATCTTCTGCACCTCTGACACCCGTGACCAGGGCGCAGGTCCCTGCCAGGGCTGAGGGGATTTGGGACAGCCTGAGCTGCACATGCTGGTCCCAGGGCTTTGCAGGGAGCCAGGGCAGTGGCACAAAGGGCCATTGTCACGCTGAGATGCCAACAGCTACCAAATGCCACCAACAGCAGACACCCAGTGTCATCAGCCACTCAGGACTGGGGCAGTGGGAATGAGACACTGCCGATGCTGTTGGAGCTGGGTTTAGTCCCCACTGCAGTGATGGGCAGAGAAGTTGGCAGGTGTGGGCAGCCTTGTGCTGCTTTCCTTGGGAAAAGGAGCCTGCTGGTTGGGCTTGTGGATGTGTGCAGCAGGAGGTGTCTCCTGAAAACGTCTCTGTCTCTTTGGGCAGTGATCCCAGGAAGTTGGCAGTGATGTTCCCTTTCCTCTGGAAATGCTCCTTCCCTCTTGCTCCATTTTGGGGTGATCTTGGAGTCACAGCACCCCTGGAAAACACAGGGTGCAGCGAAGCTGGGAGCTTTTACCCAGCTCAAAACTGAACAGGGAAGGTCTCCTGCCTTCAGGTCAGGCTTGTTCCATCTGTCTGGAGCAGCTGAGGCCTGGCTGGGCTGGTGCTGCCCGGGGAGCCGTGGCTGCAGCGGTGCCCCCACAGCTCGTTAGGGTAGCTATGACAACGTGGCAATGGCAGCATCCAGCTGGTGACATCTATTAGCAGGGCATGAGCGTTGGGTCTTTGTTCTCTTCCTGCCACCAAGAGCAGAGCCATTTTCAAATTCCTGCCTTCAGTGGCTTTCAGCAAATGTAGGAACCGTGGGGTTTGGGATGTGCAGGATTTGGTGCCCTATGAGGGCTGTGTTGGTGCCCTGCGGTCCCCACGGTGGGGGGCTGGACAGCCCTTCTCCCCTGGACTTGTTCCTTGCACTGGCATTGAGTTCCTTGCACTGTCAGGAATATTTCAGAGAGCTGGCCAAAACTTGCTGCCAGATTGAAGAGTATTACAAAGCTGGGAAGCAGCTACAAGCTCTCCAGGCAGATCTGCTGCGCTGCTTTCGTGTCCTGAAGCTTTTGTGATGATGGGAAAGTTTCACCCTTAATCCAGCGGGTGGGTTTGGTGCTGTGTTTGTTGTGTCTAGGCTGGAATTTGTGTCTCCTTGTCCCTACCAGCCTGACCCCAGGAGGGACAGTAACAGAGACCTCCCTGCCCTGGCCCTCTCCATGCCCAGCACTGCCCAGACCCATCCTGACCCTCACCCATCCCTGGAGCCTGCAGCTGCTCCCCTGGGCCCCAGAGCTGGCAGCTGGGAACGTGAATATTTCAGAGGTCTCCCACATTTCTTGTTCTCCTTCCGGAGAGCCCCATGCTCTCCTCTCTGCACCTCCCACCCCTCTGGCTCTCAGGTGGGATGCTGGGGCCTGTGCATCACACACCTCTGCTGGGGTCACTTCAGGGTCTACATTTCCACATGAGGCTGTTTTTGTTCTGCATTTCAGAAAATGGTTCCATTTTGGCATAAAGTATCCTCTCACTTTAATTCTGTGACATTTAAAAGTTTATGTTGAAACCAAATTCAGCTCTGGATGGCAGCTGGTACGACAGCAGGTCCATGGTTTTGTTTGGCTGGTCCAGAGCTCCACACCAGCTCTGGCAGTGGCACAGTAAGGTTCATCTTCCTGTAAAAGTGCATTTTCATCCTCTGAAACATCTGGGTGAGAAGAGACTGATGTTTTTGGAGGTATGAGAGCTCCACAGCTGCATCCAGAAGTGCAGGGGTTGAATGCCTGCACTGTGAAACCCGTCCAGGGAAGTGCTGTTTGGATTTTACCTGTCCTTCTGTCCTGCACCTCTTGGGGAAATTTTGAAAAATAAGGTCTGGAAAATCCATCTTTCCATGAAGGTGTTCAGGAATTGGGTGCAGATTGCTCAGAGCCTTTGACCTGGAGCCACAAGGGGTGGGAGAGCTGACCTGGTGCCTCTTAAAATCTCAGTGGAAATAACCTCATGCCTGTGATTGTCTGGAAGAAGGGGTTTGAGTGAATTCCCTCCCCTGTCTTCACTCAGAGACTCAGGCCCGCAGCATCTGCCAGTCCCTGATGATGGAGAGTGACTGAAACGCTCCATGTCACGTGAAAAAGGTTTGGAAACCAGATCTGTGATGGCAGTGGAGGTTCCCAACATGATAAATGCTAAAAATAAAAATAAAATCCCGTCTCCTTTTCTGCAGCTGATTGCTGTTTTCTTGCATAAATTCCAGGCATATTCTGACAAAATCCCAACAGCATAACGATGACAAGATCCTCCATCATCAGCTCAGGCTTAATTACAGTTAATCAGTGGTTTGAGCACAGTCAAAATACAGCTATGGGAAATGTGGAGAGTCTCAGGATGAGTGCTTTGGAGGCAGAGGATGGCTCTTCTCTTGGAGTGGGAATGGCAGAGAGGAGCAGAGGGAAGCCTGCTGCCCTGGCAGCCCTGCAAAACCTGTCAGGGTTTGGTGTGCACACTCTGTCCATGAGCTCCACCCGGTTTTTTGTGTGAATTAGTCCTGGTAGCATGAGAATGGCGCCAGCAGCCCTGGGGTTTGCCTGTGTGCTCTGTCCTGCCCCTGCCTGTGCACTCGGGCTGCTGCGGGCTGTGGGAGTGGGGAGAGGTTCCCGTGCAGGGCTGCTGATGGAACAGGCTGCATCAGGAAGGGAAGGGAGCAGATCTTGCCCTGGACGACACCCAGAGGGATGATTTTTGCCACAAGATGTCCTTGGCTGGTTCAGTGTTCAGCGGTTTAGTGATTGATTAGTTAACATTTCTTTTTAAGTAGCAAGCAGCCAAGATATAAAGAGTTATTAATAACCTTAGAGGCCACAGGGTGGGAGTTGATGGCAGCTCTTTGTCACACCTTGCTGGAGCCGAGCTGGGAACTGGCAGTGGGTTGAGCTGGTGGTCCCTTGTTCCTGCTGAAACCAGTCCCAGCCCCAGGTGCTCACTGGAACCAGTGCAAATGCCTGGGTAACGTGTACACGAGGTGTCCACATCCCCTCTTTGGAATTTTTACCCTTCTCTCAGGTGGGAGCCAGTGTTCCCCTGCAGTGACAGCTCTGGGGCACAGGTCTGACGGGCTGTGCTGTGGATGCTGCAGTGCCAGGCCTCTTGCAGCACTGCAGCAGCAGCTCTGCAGGATCCAGGCAGCTGCCAGAAATAAAGGGGAAAACTTCAGAAGGAGCAAAACCCTTTTTCCAATGTCCACTGGTACAAACCTCAGTGTCTCTGTCTAGCAGGGCTGCCCAGAGATGGGATCAGCAAAGTTGGAGCTGGCAGGGCGAGGGGCTGTGGCTTTGCAGGTTTATCTGTATTGAGTCTCAAGGGAAACACGATTTTTTAATCCACTTTAAAAAGTGCCTGCAGTGCCAGGTCAGTGCGCAGAGCCCTGCCTGAATCAGCTCCTGCGTGTTTAAAATAGCTGAGCTGAATCCCAGCCTCCCACTGCCCCTCTCCGCTGCCTGCAGAGCTCCAGGGGGTCTGCAGTCCCCCTGCCCTGGCTCTGCCACCCCGCACGCCAAAATATTCCCGTGCTTTGAAGCACTGCCTAGTGTTAAAGTGCTCTCAGTGGAAGCCCAGGAGAAAGCGAGAGACAGAACTCAGCCTTTGATGTCTCTGGAAAAGCTGGAGGAAGATTTTGCTTTAATTATTTCACCTTAAATGGCATTTTGGACACTTCACGCACTGTCCTCTGATTTTCCATGGGAGTGTTTTTGTCCCTTTGCCCTGTGAGCAGTGTTAAGGGTGGGGACAGGGTGATGTGGCCATGGTTTCCCACCCCTTGGGCAGCAGCACTGCAGCATTCCTTGTGCTTGGAGCCTGGCAAACTCCAGGTATTAAATATATAAATTCCTCCATGTGTGACAGCACTTAAAAAAACACTTAAAAAGCTCTTTTTGGGTCTCTCTTCCACTTTCCCAATCAGGATTAGAAATGGTTGTAATCATTTGGGGGATTTTGAGGCACCAGAAGGCCTTGAGCAGAGGCAGATTTGAATAAATGACATCCTGGGGTCTGTCCCTGCAGCCTGTGGGTGATGCTGGGCATCGAGAGCAGCTCTGCCTCCCTGGCTTTGGCCGCCTGAGCAGATCCAACAGCACCACGCAGACCCATCCCAACCCCGGGGCTGTTTTTGAACATTTCCTCCTCCCTCTCCACCCCAGCAGCACCTTCAGCAGCCACGGGAGGGACCTGACCAAGCCCTGCAGGGATGCCAGGGTGGATTGTGCAGTTCTTTGTTAGTGAAAAGGGTGGGGGTCTGGCCCCCCTGCCTCCAGGATTTTGGAGCCAGATCCCTGCTTTTAAGGCCTTCAGGGCAGGAGCAACCGCTCTGGAGGGCTGTGAAGCCATCCAGCCCCCTGGAGCCTGCAGACAGCCCCACCTCACCTGGGCTCTGAGGAAGGGAAGAGGAAGAGTCTGGTGCCACGGGGAGGACCTGGGCTGAGGTCAGGGATAAACAAGGAGGCTGGATGCTTCCCACCTTTGGGGGAAGGGGTTGGGTTGAATAGGCAGCTCCGGGGCTCAGAAATGGGGCTGCCAACCCAGCTGGCCAGCCAGGGGGGTGGGGCATCTCCATCCCACCCCCACTCTGTTGTCACAGATGCTCTCCCAGCACACTCCAGCTCCAGGAGGTGTTGGTGGAGCAGATTCTCCTGCTCCTTCAGCCCCTGGGTGCTGCAGGGGCCGGGCATGGCTCCTGAGCTGCTGGCTCTGAACCTGTGCAGCTCCTTATTTTTCTAATGCAGCTTCTGAAAATACATGAACAAGCAGTAAATCCACTGGGATTCAAGCCAAGCCCCCAACCCCCTGCTCACCACTGCTGTTTCCCCCCACCAGCCCCACCATCTAACGGGAGCTTTTTTGTGTTTCTTGCAGCAACGTGGACACGGAGAAGTTGTGTGGTGAGTCAGGGATACTCCTGCCCTGGAGAGCTTCCCCTTCCCAGGGTGTGTGGTGGGGCTTGTGTGTGTCTGATCTGGGCAGGACTGGGTGCCATCGAAGGTCCCTGTGGCTGGATCCCAGCACAGAGGTGCTTTTCCCAAAGGGATAGGGAAGGACTTTTCCTTTCAGTCCATGTGGGAGAATGATTCTGGAAAGGGAGGGCCATGCCCCCCCTGCAGCTCTGGGCTGTGTGTGGGGAGCAGGAGCAGGGGAGGCAGGGATGGGGCTGCTCAGGAGCCTGACCATGGTGTTCTGTCCTGCTCCAGATTATTTCTCGGCGTACCTCGGGGAATACAGGAATGTGCTCTCCGCCCTGGAAACCCTCAACGCTGCGGTGCTGGCAGCCATGGACAAAACCAAGCTGGTAAGGGCGGGACCAGGGGAGGGCAGCTGGGTGTGAAACGAGCCGTGGTGAGCTCAGCTGCTTCTTATGTGAAATTTGGGGGTTGGAGGCAGCAAATCCCTCGAATCAAGGGGTGTCTGTGCCTGCTTAGGTTGTCTGCATGTGCAGGCAGTGCTGCAGCCACACAGCCTGGAGGATGGGGAGCCAAGGCCGGGAGGGGAAGCGGAAATCAAGGCTTTTGTGCTCTGGAGACATCATCTCCCACCTTGCAGGGCTCTGGCAGTGGCTGTTCCAGCAGCTCCTTGCAGGGTCCTGCCCATGGACACTTTCTGGGAGCATCACCGAGAGTGATGTTGAGTTCTCAGCCAAACCAAAGTGTTCCCACCCAGCAGCGTGGCTCTGAACGTGCCTGCAGGGCTGGTGGTGCTCCTGACGGACCGGGGCAGGGGCAGCTGCTCCGGGGACCGCTGCCACTCCTGCTCTCCCAGCCAGCCCGGTGCAGAGCCCACTCCTGCGCCAGTGCTCCCCTGCCCGCAGCCTGTGCTGATTGATGGGAAGCAGTTTGGGGGCTGCTAACTGGGACAGGCTCCGAGCCCTGGCTCCGAGACAGTGGCGAAAGGCAGCGCTGGAAGGGCCCTGCTCAGGGACCAGCAGCCCCTTTGCACCTGAGAAGTGTCCGAGGGTTCAGCTGTGTGCTTGGGCTGCTGCTGGGCCAGGGGAAGACCCTTGCTGTGCCTTTGATGCTTTGCTCTTAGAAGATGAGGGGCATCATCCACGTGAATGCTCCTCTGGCCTCTTGGTCAGACAGAGGAGTAAAGGGAGACCAGTCCCACACTCATCAGCGTGGTGTTTGTGCCTCTGTAGTGTCAGTCCCTCTCTGAGTGTTCCTCTGGCCAGTGCCAGCCTCAGCAGTGTCTCCCTGTATGTGTGGAAATGTCATGCCAAGAGAGGGAATCTCCTGAAAATGTATTTTCTCATTTCTTCAGGTCTCTGGCCCCACTCACAGTTATTAAATACAAGTCCAGAGGGACAGGAGGATTCCTCTCCAGAGAGCTGTGCTTTATTTCAGTTCCTTTCTCTTCTGGATTTCTGGGTAATGAATGTATATAGTCATGTATTCCTCCAAAGGGCAGCGCAGTCACTCTCTGCTCCACAGTACTGGAGTGAGGCATCCACTCCCTGCATAGCTTCTGGTTCACCGGTGTTCCCTGGAAAAGGGAAGCAGGTTTTTCCTGTTGAAGCAAATTTTGGTGGACTCATTTCTCCACCTGTTTGGATCTGCCCGGAGCCAGGGCAGTGCAGTGTTCCCAGCACTGCTCTCACCCAGGAGGGGTCTGTGCTGATCAGGTGCTCTGGTCCCAGCCCTGATGTGCCCCAGTGCAGATATTGATCCCCCTGGGAATCTTTTCCCTGCACTTCCCTGGCGTGCTGGGCTCTGATCTGGGGAGAAGGCAGGCGTGGGCAGGGCTCCTGCAGAGCTGTGGGATACCTGCCACTGCTGGAGGCTGCCAGAGGTGATAAATGCTGCATTCCTACCTGCTGGGACCTGAACATAGCCCCACATTTGTATTTCCAGAGTTGGACTCGAGCTTGAGTTAGGATGGGATTAGTGGGCTGGATTTTAGCCCGAGCTCACACCTCTGTGAGCCAGGGCAGAGAGCAGATGTCCCATATTATACTTGCCCCTTAATTCTTTTGGTTGAAACATCTCCCTGAGGTCTGGGAGCCCCACTTTGGCAGAGAGAGCACCCTCGTGGAAGACCCAGATGAATTTTCATCCCAGGGAGCTGCTTGTGCACTTGAGAAAACTGCAAGAGCCCTGCTGAGGGACCTGCAGGCCCTGCCTGTTCTTGCCAGGCTGTATTTGCGAGGACTTTGCCTGACTCTGGAGCAGGCAGTGGTGTCCAGGCTGGCAGGAAGAAGAAGGAGGAGATCTCTGGCTTGAGCCATGTCTCAGCATGATCCCTCTCCAGTAGTTCCTCACTGCTGCACCCACAGGGCTGCTCAGCCCCACATCCTCCAGGGACCCACAGCTGGAAATGTGAAAATGAGCAGGAAAACAGGCAGAGAGCTCTGTGGAGGACCGCTCAGACCCTGCCAGTGAGCTACAGCCAGGAGAGAAATAAGGAAATCAAGGCTCAGAGGGAAATGTGCCATGGGTGTATTTGGGAGCTGTGGTTTGAGGCAGCGCTGCCAAAAGCCTTTTTGGGATCGAATATTCCCAGCTGTGTCACTGCGGGCCAGGATACCTGGCATGGATCACAGGGCTGTGTCCCAGCTGTCTCCTGGCTGGCAGGCTCCTCGATCTGCTCCCATGCTCCTTGTCAGGAGAAGCTCTGGGCTGAAGTGTGGGAACTGCGAGCTGGGTCTGTCCTGGGTGACTGCAGTTCCTGCAGGAGGGGGTGGGTGAGCAGCAAACCTGCTCGTGGTTGTTTTTATGGATCTACAGGTCAGCAGGAGGAAACCAAACCATTAGGGGTTCCCATGCCCCCAACCTTCCTCACTGGGCTGCTAGGAACATGCTGAAGAAAATATGCCTTGTCAAGAAGAGAGGGTTTTTCCTCCACATTCTGTCATTCCCACTTATTTGTAAAATATAGCTTGATAGCTGTAGTGTGCTAATTATACCTTGTTTTGTGGCTGGATTTCATGTTTGCAATATAATTGCATCAGGGTAGGAAGTGAACAGTGGAAATACCTCAGAAAACTGCCTGATGTTTCTCACAGGGGGTCTGTATGCTAAAATATTTCCATTTTCCAGTGTGCAAACACTGCAAACCCTCACATAAATACCTCTCCAAGCCAGGCAGCCTTATTTATCCTTTGACAGGAATTATGTGGCCACCCATTCCATTCTGTCCTGAGCTTAACTATCATCATACAAAAGCAATAAAACCCCTCAAAAGCAGAATTATAGCAGCTCTTGGCAACTTGATGATTTTCAAACAGAGCTGAAATACCAGTGCACAACCAAAATTCCTTGTCTTGTGCTTGCTGAGTTATTTTCTTTGTGACTCCCAGCCATGGGGCTTTGCCCTGAGCAGAAAATGCTGTGCTTGGTGAGTTTATTGAACCCCTGATAACAGAGGGTTTGACCTCCGTGCAAAATCTGATGAGAGGATTTTGGGGTTTTGCCCCAAATTGAGGATTGCGATGGGGGCCAGGCTTTGGGTTCATTCTCTCCCCTGGCATGAAATTTTCCAAATTGATGCCGAAAGGTGAAGCAGCATTTGGAGCTCTCCTGAGGGATGGTTATTTCCGTGCTTGTCTCCAGCACATTCCCCTGGGCGTGCTGTGTTTGACGAGGCAGGAGGCAGCTGGCAGTGCTACCGAGTCCCCGTGGGACCCTCTGGAGCAGAGCCCCCTCCAAGCACAGCGTGCCCTGGGCTGGCACTGGGGTTTCGGGGGCTGTCACCCCACACTGGTGCCTGTGCCTGTGTGTTTGGGGTGTAGGGACTGCCCTGGGTGAGCTGTGGGGCTCAGGGCAGGCTGAGCGTGGTGTCGGTGAGAGCAGCTCTGCTCCTGCCGTAGAACTCCTCCCATATCCATGGGGAACGTGAGGCTTAGGCCGTTCAGGGTGGAAGGATGGGGAGTGCTGGGGGGCAGGGTTGGTGCTTCTCCCAGAACCTGGCCCTGGGAAGGGCAGTGATGTTTTTGGGAGAAGCCTCCAGGCCCCAGGCAAGGCGAAGTGTCCACGTGGCCAGGCTGTGGCAGGGCTGGAAGGACACCTCAGAGACAGGAGCACACCTCATTTGGCTGCTTGCTGGGGAAGGGCCCTCGGTGGTGCCAGAGGGATGACAGTGTTTGGATTTGCATTTTGGGCAGTGAAATGGACTGTGCAGGGCTATGTGGTGGGAGAATAATGTACCTGCTGTGCCCCCCTGGGGACTCACTCCAGGTGTGTCCTGGGGAGGTTGGAGTGTCTCTTGGTCCCCTTCAAGCAGGGAATGAGTCCAGGCTGGCAGGAGTTGGGCAGGCACAGAGAAGCAGTGCTGTCAGGTATTTCAGTGCCTGCACACCCTGGGATGAAGAGGGGAGGGGTGGGCAGGGATCCCCAGCCCTGAGCTCTGCATTTCTGGGGCTTTGGGCAGTGGGCAAGGAAGGCTTTGTGGGCACACGTGGGATGCTTGGCTGGGAGAGGCTGGAGATGCAGAGCTGGAACTCAGTTTGCTGTGGCTGCATCCTGTCAGTGTTGCTGTCATCCTCTTCCTGAGGCAGGAAAACGAGATTCATTTTCCAGCAGGGATGAAAACCCCTGTCCCCCTGGCCTCTGGTGCTGGGGGGGGCTGTGGCCATGCTTTGCTGACTCCAGCATGAGCCCAGAGCTTGGGGGATGAGCATCCTTCCCTTCCCTTCCCTTCCCTTCCCTTCCCTTCCCTTCCCTTCCCACCACAGCTGTGCCCAGTCAGACACAGCTCCTGGATTGAGCTGGTGGCACAGGGCATCCAGGAAACCATGAGGGGCTCAGGACCCTCCCCACCGCTCCCTTTCTTTGACACCAGCAGTGGAAGGGTTACAACGAAATCCTTCTGTGCAGAGCTTCTGGAATTCCAGATCCTCAGTGCGCTGGAGAGAAACGCAGCAGGAATTGGAAATATTTGACCCGAGTAATGGGGTGGCAATCCTGGACGTTATTTTGGACATGGTTCATGGAGCCTGGGGGGTGAGGGCAGCCTGGCTCTGGGTGCTGCAGCTGTGGGGTCACACGAGGACACCACGGGGAAGGCAGGGGTGCTGCTCCAGCCTGTCTCCTTGTCTGGTCGAGGAAAGGGGTGGACCTCTCCTGGTGGATGCTCCTGGGGAGCAACCAGCCCTGCTGCATCATGTGGAGGCTCCTTCCCTGACCTCCCACTGCTGGTCCTGTCTCTCTCAGTGCTCACGGTGACATCCTGTGGTTTCTGTGTCCCTTGAGGAGCTGGCACGGGGCTGGCCATGGGGACAGGAGGCTGCTGTGACAGCTGGGCTGTGCTCCCCAGCTGCTTCCTTCCCAACCTCTGATCCCTTTCTAATCATCTGTCGAGTTCAGCGAGGCAGCAGCAAAGCCAGGTGAGAAAATGCCTGTTCAGGGAGCTGAATCGGCTTCCTGAAGCACCAAACGACCTTTAGAGCGAGATTACAAGGAGTGAATGCAGTTCCCTGGTTTTCAGCTCATCTTCCTCAGCCAGTGCTGACCTGTCCCAGTGCCAGGATGAGGAATCACCTCCTGCAGTAAGTGGCCTCAGTGCAGGTGCTGTGTGGACCTTCCCCTGCTCAGCTCCTTCTTCTAACACTTGTGGCTCCCCTTGGGGGTCCTGCAGTGCTGACAGCTGGAAAGGTCCCTCATCCTGGCAGCTGCATTTTCAGTTAGGAAATGCAGCCTGGAGCATTAGGATTGACTGAACGTACCCAGACAAGACAGTCAGTGTGGCCTGGATCCCCAGCACGAGCCTCAATTGTTTTCCAGCCCGATGGGACACACCCGTGTTAGATGGTGGATAGGAAATAACCTGGAGCGTCAGTGAACAGCACTTTGTTTCTTTTGGGGCACTTTAATTGACTTTGCACCCCTGCAGCAGCGCAGGAGCCACTCGGGCACGGCTGCTGCAGCTGTGCCTGGAGCAGGGCAGCGTTTCAGAGTCACTCCTCCTGTAGAGTGACACAGTGGGATGGCTGCCACCTCTCTACTGGAATTTCGCGTGCACATAGCCGGCCCCTTGCTCCTGGTACTCGCCCTTGGTCATCCACGTGTGCTGGAAGGACGTGAGCGAGGCTGCCATGGAGCCCCCAGCCCAGGCCGCCGTGCCCCTCTTGGGGTTCGCCAGGACCTCGATGTGGACGCCTGCACCTTGGAAAAGGAAATTCAGCTCCAAGCACATCCTCTCGGGAAAGCCAGGAAACATGGAGGAGCCGCCTGAGAGCACGACGTTGCCCAGCATGTGCCTCCTGAGGTGCTCAGGCACCGTCTGGAGGCTCTGCCCGGCCAGCTGGTGCAGCCCGGGGCAGCTGTGGTGCAGCAGCTCCGGCCGGAACAGCGGCTCCGGGCAGCAGAAGCGCTCCTTGCCCAGGGTTATCCAGCGCCCGTCGGGGGTCTGGAATCTGGCTGGGTGATGGGACCCTTTGTCCCAGAGGTCTCCCTCGTAGTCCAAGGACACGTAGCAGCACTGCTCCTTCAGCTGAGTCAGCACCTTCTTCGTCAGGGCCCGCAGCACCGAGGGCTCCGTGGGGCTCTCCAGCAGCAGCCGGTGCAGGTGCCCGGACAGGTGGTCCCCGGCCACCCCCAGGCAGCGGGTGCCCTTCCTCAGGGTCTGGCCCCCACAGACGGAGGTGACGTGGGACACCGCTGCCCCGGCCTCCACGGCCAGCCCGCTGACTCTGCCGTGGGCGCAGAGCGACAGGAACCCGCTGTTGGCCACGTGCAGGGCGGGCACCCCGAAGCTCTCGAACAGCACCTCGGCCGCCTTCTCCCTGTCGGTGGCGGGGCAGGACGGGGATTCGGCCAGGAGCACCGGGTGCTCCTGTGGGAGGACTTTGAGGCAGCAGCGGAAGAGGTGGCTCCACAGGGCTTTCATGCCGTCCCAGTCCTCCACGACGCCGTACTTGAGCGGGTAGGAGCGGGGGGCTGCGGCCGAGCCTGCCGGGCTCTCCGAGGCAGGGGAGCGCTGCCGGGCGTCCCACGGGCTGCCCGCGCCGCAGGGCTGCACCAGCACCGTCCTCAGCACGCACTGGGGCCGCTCCTGGCCCGCAAAGCCCCCCCGGGTGAAGCGGCTGCCGCTGTCTATGACCACTGCGGGCTTCAGCATGGCTGGTGCTCCACAGGGATGCCGGGCACGGAGGAAGAGCCTGCAGTGGAACAAGAGGGGTCTCGCGAGGGCAAACCAGGCTCTTGAGACCTCCGTGCTCTGCAAGGGAGGCTGGCTCAGCCCCACTGGAGGACAGCATCTGCTCTAGGAGTGTCTGTGTATGTCACAGCCGTCCCTCCTGTCTCCTCGCTCCCTGCCTGGCTGAGCATCCCTCCTTGGGTACCTTGTCTCCGTCCCTGGAGGTTTTCTAACAGTGCAAGGACAGAACTGCTGGTGGTTTTAAGAAAGAAAGTGAACACTGGACAGGAAAGTTGAGTGGTTGGATCAAATCCTGGGCTGCATCCAAAGGAGTGCGGCCAGCAGGTAAAAAGAGGTGATTCTCCCCATCTACTCTGCTCTTGTGAGACCCCATTTGGAATATTGTGCACAGTTATGCTTCCCCAGTGTGAGAAGCACATGGAACTGTTGGAGAAGTTCCACAGGAGGCCAAGGAGTTGCCGAGGGCACTGGAGCACTTTCCCTGTGGAGAAAGGCTGAGAAAGTTTGGAGTGTTGAGGCTGAAGAAGAGAAGGTTGTGTGGAGACCTCAGAGCACCTTCCCAGAGAGTGAAGGGGCTACGGGAAAGTGGGACAGTGATTCTTCCTCAAGGAACTGCAGTGACAGAGAACAAGTGGGAATGGGATCAAACTGCAAGAGAGAAATTTATGTTGGATATTAGCAAGTAGTTCTTTACTGTGTGGGTGCTGAGGCCCTGGCACAGGTTGCTGGGGCTGCCCCATCCCTGGAAGTGCCCAAGGCCAGGTTGGGTGGGGCTTGGAGCACCCTGGGACAGTGGAAGGTGTCCCTGCCCATGGCAGGGGGGGATTGGAACTGGATGATCTCTATGGTCCATTCTAATCCCTTACCATCCTGTGATTCTATGAATGCTGCTGCCAGCAGAGCCCATCACACACAGAGGAGCCAAGAGGATCTTTGATCCCAGCTGGCAGAGAAAGGAAGGCGTTTGGGGTGCTTCCGTGTGCGTCCAGGCACTTCCCTGTCTCTCTGTGCCTCCCAGACCTGCTCCTGTGGCACGGTGTGCCTCTTGACCCCTCCTTTGGGCACTCTCCAGGTCAGGTGACCCCTTTGTTCTCCCCAAACACGTTCTCACTTGTTCTCACGTGCCCCTCTGGACCCACTTTTACACCCCCAGTGTAAGCACCCATCAGAAATTCATCAGGGAATCTCCCATGGAAGCAGATAGGCTTGGCATTGTTTTCCTGGGCAGAGAGGGCACAAAGCCAGCCCTGACCTGGGCCTGCCAGTGGCAGGGAGGTCCCTGGAAGGAGCTGCCAGCACCCAGGGGGCCACCACAGGTTCCCAGCCTTGTCCCCAAGCCCTGGAGTGAGCAGAGCAGTGTGCGAGCCCTGGAGCCCTCCCTGGGGCTGGGGGCTGACCCTCAGAGTGACCTTTACCTTGTGGCATGTGTCCATCTGCCCTCCTCCAGGGCTCCTGGAGCTGACAGTGCTGGGGCCAGGGCTGGCAGTGCTGGGGCCAGGCCGTGGGTGCTGGGGCCCCAGTGCCCATGGAACCATGGCTGCGTTCCCTGTTGTGATCTCACAGGCAATGCACCCGCAGGGTTCTTCTGCCCCACAGCACCACTTCTGCCCTGAAGTGTCACTTTTGGTGATAATTAAAATTCGGTTGAAATCCACCCCGTTTGGTTTATTTAAGGGACAGCCCCTTCCAGGTGTGGCTCTGCTGCCCCTGCACAGAGGCAGCTCTGACAGATGCTCCCCCCTGTCCCCCAGAGGTACGAGACCGCCTCGAAGATGGAGCAGTTCCTGACCCGGTTCCTGCTGCGGGAAACCATGCACCAGCTGCAGTCCCTGCAGGCCTCCCTCGAGTGCGCCGTGGACACCGTGGAGGAGCAGGCGGGACGGGAGAGGTACCGGGGGGGACGTGCTGGTCCCCCTGTCCCCAGCCCCACTCCTCACTGGGAGGGACAGCTGGGAGCAGGATCTGCCCTTTCCCAGCCCGGTGCAGAGCTGACACCTCTAGGAATGACTTCAACCCCTCCCTTTGCATTTTTTTTTTTTTTTTTTAATTCCAGAAAGGAGATGAAGAAATCTGAGGCTTCGGTCGGCCTGAGGTCAGGGAGGCGGTGTGGGCGCAGGGGACAGAAGAATGTCTGCCTATCCCCAACAGACCCCTACTCTGGGATGCTGACAACAGGTACCTGCTGTTCCTCAGGTTCTTTGTGCCCTGCTGGAGCCTGGAGAGGGTGTGGGACCAGCACAAAATCAGAATCAGTAAGCTGGGAAAAGATGTCCAAAATCGAGTCCAACCTTTCCCCCAGCACTGCCAAGGCCACCATTAACCCATGGCCTCAAGTGCCACACCTCCAGCAGCACTGGGCAGTGAGGGCTTCTCCAGGATGGAGTCTGGAGCACCTCACCCAGAGCTTCTGTGGGATGTTGTTATCTCCTGCGCAGTAGAAAAAAAAATATCAAGTTTTTTTTTATTAAATCAGAAGTTTAGAAGCCTTTGTGGGTTTTGGGTCTTGAGCAAGCTTTGACCGTGACAAAACTGAGGTTTTTTTTGGGTGACACCTCTGTGCCCTTTGCCCTGCAGGTGTTTGTGTCGAGGACAACAGCCAGTGGATGGCTCAGATCAACAGGCTCCAGCAGCTCATCGAGAAGCTGGAGTGCAAGGTGTGTGCCCCAGGGGGGTGCTGGGGCTGCCCACACCTGGGCACGGCCAGACCAGTGCTGGGACCCCCCCACCCCCACCCCGTGCCAGCAGCCCCCCTCTCCAGTCCTGGCATTGTCACAGAGCTGCACACGCACCAGCCCCAGCCCTGCGCCTGCAGAGCCACCCTTCCCCTCAGCTCTGCTGCCCCTCTCCTGCCTCCCCCGGGACGCTGACGAGTCCTCAGACCCCAGAGATGTGCAGGGCACAGCCCTGCCCTCCCCAGGTGGCACAGGGGATGTGCCTGGCGCGGTGCGGGCTGTCCCCGGGGTTAGTGCCTCTCCTGCTGCAGAGTGCTCCCGGTAACGCGGCTCTCCCCTGCTGTGAGCGCAGAGCCCACGCCTGGAGCCGCTGAAGGAGGAGGAGGCCATGTGCAAAGGACAGGACGCAGTAAGTCCCCGGCCCCGGCCCCGGCCCCGTGGTTTGCAGGTGAGCCCTCTCTCACGCTGGCCCAGAGCGGGGGAGCTCTGCTGTGACCTGCCGATGGCGCAGGGTGGCATTCAGGGCTGCGGGCTGCCCGTGGGACCATCCACGGGACAAACGCAGCTCCCCCCTGTCCCTGCCAGCCCCGGGCGGTGCCCACAGCCAGCCCAGAGGACGGCAACCCTGCGCTTTCGAGAGCCCAAATCCCCCAGGAGTGCTCTGAGTGCCCACAGACCCAGCTGCAGGGGTCCCCAAGCCCCTTTCTGCTGCGGGAGCTGCAGCAGCCCCAAAGCAGGACCCCCCCACTGGGGGATGGAGCATCTCCTGTTGGTGGGGGCCTTGTAAAGACAACCCGTCCAGGCGGGAAGAAGCCGCTTTGTGTCCCCGTTGTCCCCGGCACGGTGGTGCCAGGCCCGCACAGAGCCGGGGAGCAGGGAGGGCAGGAGGGGACAGGCCAGCCCCTGACCCTGACGCCGCTGTCCCTCGGCAGCACATCCTGGTGGCCAAGAGGCAGCTCTCGGTGGCCACGAGCGGCATCGAGGAGTTCCGGCAGGCGTTCCGCTCCTACACCGAGGGCACGGCGGGGCACAGCAGCTGCCTGCAGTAAGTGGGGCGCTTTGGGGGGTGGCTCCCCCAGAAATGGGGGTTTCAACACCCTCGGGGGACACAAGGGTTTGTGTGGAGCGTTTTGTGTGCTGGCCAGGGCGAGCGTGGGCTCGGACCTGGGCAGGCAGGATGAGTGTCACGCTGCAGCAGTGTCCCCGCAGTCCCATCCCAACTGCCGCAGGTATTCCCAGCAAGAACCAGCGTCTGGCGAGGAGTGGAGAGGGTTCATGCCGGCAGGAGTGGCTGTGGCGCGTTCCTGTGAGCGAATGCACGAGCTCCTCCAGCACTGAAGGACTGGCAAGCCGTGGAAAGGTCAAGGGCAGAGCTCCTGCAGAGCACTGGTTTATGGAGAGCGTGTGGGAAGCTGCCACGAGCACCTGAAGCTGCCCCTGGGTGAGGCTGAGGCTGCCCCAGAGCCCTGCTCTGCCTGCAGGGACATGGCAGTGCCAGCCTGGCCCAGCTGCTCCCTTCCCCTCTCCCATGGGACACTCCAGGCCGCTTCCAGCAGGGAACGTTCGTGCTGTTGCCGTTTCAAGGGTCCTTTTTCAGCTCTTCACTTTCAACAGCACAAATTCATTTTCAGTCCAAACAAAAGGAAGATGCTCGCTGTGACACATGCGGTGGAGAGAATGGCAGGCTTTTTCTTTGGAACTGATGGGCTTTTTTGTCATCAGGGCTATTTGTGGAGACAGCGGGGTGGCGTCGCGTGGGCCGGCTCTCCACGTGAGCGGAAAGCTGGAGCTGAGCCCGGGGAGACTCCGTGGGCCTGGGTCACTCCAGGGAATCACAAAGCCCCTTGTGGGAGCAGGGGACGCAGCCTCAGGGCTGCTGGGTGACACGCTGTGCCGTCCCCCGGGGCTTGGCCCCTCCAGCAGCTGCAGGAAAGGCTGCTCCTCAGCTGGAAGCGCTGCTGCTGCAGCCCAGCACAGCTGCTTCCCTGGCCCTGCACCCCAAGCACTGCACTGTTACCCCCCACTGCCTCCCAGCCCCCTGCCCACGGGCCGGCCCCCAGCCCCAGCCTCTCCTGGGCAGGAGGGAATGTGGGAAGCATCACTCTGGGGGCAGAGAGCTGTGGGTTTGCGCTGTCAGCTCAGCTCCTGCCCCTGTGCCTCAGTTTCCCCACGCGTGAAGGGTGACAGGTGACACACACCTGCTCCAAGGGGCCGGCAGGATGAGCTGTGTCAGTGCTAGGGAGGAGTAAGAAATAATAAAACACAGAAGGTGCTGGCTCCTGGGCAGCAGCAAAGACCAGTGTAAGAGCTGTAAAGCTCCTCTGCCACCTGGACACAGGAGCTGTGAAGCAGGATTTGGGCTTGGGATCCTCTGGAGCTGTTCACAAACTGTGAATGCACCCAAACTGTGCTTTGGGAGCCTCGTGGTGAGGCTGGTGTGCACAGCAGTGCCCTGCTGTCCCAGGCTGCTGGGGCACATGTGGCCACACCATGCCAGGCTCGTGCCAGGGCCATGCCAGCCTGCCCAGCCCCGGCTCAGGGTCACTCTGTCCCCACAGTGTCTCTGCCTGCAAGCTGACGGACGAGGCCTGCTTCATCCTGTACGAGTTCTGGCAGGACGTGACCTCGTGGAGAAGGTGGGACAGTGTCCATGTGTGGGGCTGGGGGGCTCAAAGGGGTTGCCCACTGCTCCTTTTCCTTGCCCAGCCTGTCCCACTGCTCTGTCCTGTGTGCCCTGGGGCCAATTGCAGCTCACAGGGATGAACAGCCCCATGAAGGATTTGGGGAGCAGGGCAGGAGCAGGGGCTGGTGCTGGGGGTGCAGAAGCTGCCCTGTCCCTGTGTGAGGGCAGAGGGTCCTGGCACCACATCCCCCTGACCCTACACCCTGTTCTACAGCCACTTGCAGTCCAGCTGCAGCAAGGCTTTCCAGCAGTCCATCCTCAGCTTGCTGGAGTCCCCGGAGCTGCTGACCACCATGCTCTTCCCAGGTGAGGGGTGCCTCAGTCCTGCTTTGGGTGTGCTGCAGAGGGCAGGAGCAGGGCAGGAACAGGCATTGTGGCTCCCTTCAGAGCAGAAGATTGGTTTGGGGTGACCTAAATGAGGTTTTTCAAGCCAGAGTGAGACCCGTTGTCCCCAGCAGGTTTGGCTGTGTGAGTTGGGGTCTGTCCCCTGCCCAAGGGTGCTCTCCAGTGGGGACAGCCAGGAGCAGGGACACTGCCCGGGTAGCAGATAAGCCGAGTCCTGTCCAGATACACCTGGTGCCTCGCTTTGTTTTTGACCTGAGCCCTGAACCTGCTCTGCCAAGTGCTGGTGCTCCCGGGTCAGTCCCAGGGGCTGCATCCAGGGTTGCAGCCCAGGGCTGGGGCAGGGGGGAGGCCAGCACAGGGAGCGTGCACATTCCCATGGTACCCATGGGAAAACGGGACCAGCTGTGGGAATTGGGAACCAAATTAAGCCCCGGGTTGCTTTCAGGGATCACTTCAGGGTCTTGTAAAATATTAGTCCATAAAACATGGGTTAATTTGGACTGAACCCTGCGTGGCCGGTGCTGCTCCCGACTTGCCAGTCCCCCTGTCACATTCCCAGTGCTCTCCTGCAGAAGTTGCCACAGTTCCAGGGGATCAGCCCTCTCCAGGCCAGGCCCGGGGTGGGGGTGGGTGCTTTAGAGCCAGGGACCTGCAGGGTCAGGTACCCCATCTCTGCCACCCCAAATCCCCACTCCCAGTTTCCCACTGCCCTCACCTCCTTGCTTTCCCTCTCTTCCCAGCTTCCTGGTGGATCATGAACAACAACTGATGCGGGGCAGCCGTCTCCAGGACACCATCAGCATGCGGAAGGACGTGGAGCCCTGGGCACAGCGTCACCTTTGTCACCTCCCTGTCTCTCCATTCCCCCCTGTGGCCAGCGGGGGCTGCCTGCCCTCGGCCCTGCCAGTGTTTTGCTCCTTGGCTCTTTTCATGTCAATTTATTTATCCTGCTCCTAAGACAGTGTCCGAGCTGCCTGGGGAGCCGTGGTGGGGGATGGCAGCCTGGCCCCTGGGGGAGCACTGGGCTGCTGCTGTGTCCCAGGAGCCCTCAGTGCCTCTTGCACTCAGCTCCTCTTCCTCCTGGCTCCAAGGCTGCACAGGGTGCTGGGATGGGCAGGGGGACACAGCACTGGCCAGCTCTGACATCCTGCCCAGAGAGCCAGGTGGCCTGATACAGATTGTGGAGAGTATATGGATTGTGAAGAGTGTTTTATAGGGAAAAAAATATTTCATGAAGTACTCCTGGCAAGGTGTACCTGCTCACGCCCTGCCACGCTGGCAGCATGTGCTGTGGCTTTGAGACTGGCTTTGTGCCCCACCAGCTGTGCCCATGGCTGAACCTGTCCCCAGCACTTCCCACTCCCAGGGAACTCCCATTCCTTGGCACATTCCACTCCCAGAGGAGGCCAGAGTGGCTCCAGTTCCCAGCCCCTCGCAGGAAAGGCCAGTGTGGCTCCAGCCTCAGTTCCCATAAACTGGGCAGTGGTGCCAGAAGCTGGAGCTGAGTTAATGGGGAGGGCTCTGGGGTGGGGGGCACTAGATGAGGGGTAAGGCTGGAGCACATCCCACCTGCTCCAGGGGTGGCACTGGGGGTTCCCGTGGTGGTGCTGCAGCAGCAGATCCTCTGCCGAGCTGGGAAAAATTGCATTGCCACAGCCAGTGTGGAGGGAGTGGGAGGGCACAGGGGGCAGGAGGGACACCAGCCACCCTCCTGGCATGAAAAACTTCATCCTTGTGCCCCTGCCTGTCCTTAGTACCAGTGTGGCACCATGGGTGCCTGTACCCCCAATCCTCACTCACCTGGGACCTGCTACCACCCCCAGCCTCTTCACCCACTCCCTGTGGGTGCTGCTCCACCAGAAACATTAATTTGAGTGTTTCTCCTGAGTCCCTGGATGCAGTCAGTAAAATCTGTGCCTGAAGGGGCAGTGGGTGCAGCTCCATGGGCACCCCTCATACAACACTGTGCTGGCCCCAGGGGTGACAGCACAGGAGGGGCACTGGGTTTTAGGGTGCTTGTTTCGCTCCAGCAGAAGCTGCCTGGGTTTGGGCTGCCAGGGAGGGACCTGGCTGATGCCAGGAGCAACGTGCAGAGATGGGATCAGGGAAGCTCCTGGCTGGAGGAAGAGCAGCTGCTGCTGCCAGCCCAGCTGGGCACTGCAGACCCAGGCTCAGCACCCAAACCATGCACGCCCCTCCCGGGGATGGGGTGGCAGAGCCTGTCCCTGCTCCCGTGGGGACCCATCCTCCAAGCACCCGGTTGTTTACCCGACTATCAATACCTGCTGCTTTCCCTGGCCAAAGCCAGGATTTGCTGTGATCACAGGCAGCAGAAGTGGCTCAGCCCCGTGCAGGGGCAGCTGCTGGGCCCAGGGCCACATTCCTGCCCCTGGGAGTGACAAACAAGGGATCCAGGGCTGTGCTGGAGCCACAGCAGCACCGTGGGCCATCAGGAAGGGACGAGGTGTGCCAGGGCACAGCTGGGGTGGGTTAGAGAGGGGCAGCCACGGAGGCAGAGCTGCAGCAGGCACTGGTTTGGGATTCCTGAGTGGCCTCCCCAGCCCCGTGTGAGCTTTACCGCTCAGTTTTGGGTTTCTTCACCTTGGGATGAATGTTTGCAGCAGGCTGGAGACCAAAATCCTCAGATTAAACCAAGGTGTGGGCAGGGGGCATCCCTGGGGGGCACAGGGCTGGCAGTGGCAGCCAGCTGTGACAGCACCCTGCAGGCTGCTCTGTGCTCACATAAAAAAAGAGCATTTAAAAAAAGCTCAAAAAACAACACACTGAACTATAAACTCAAAGAAATCTTGAGGATAGGGCCAAGGCCAAGGTGTGGCAGCATTCCCTAAAAAGCCCAAGAGCTGCCTGAGCACTGCTGAAAACCTCTGCCCCTTCCCAGAGAGAAGGGGGAGCTGGAGGATGAATATAGTCTTTTTATTGACTACTTTTGAGTAGAACAAACTAAATACATCTGTAACAGTTTGGGTTCCTTTATACAGGACATTAAATAAGTTATGCACAGGAATGAAGTAACAAATTTCTATTCCAGAATTAAATGTCAAAAAAAATAGAAACCTCAACCCGATGTGTTCCCACGCCCCAAGTTCACATTTATCATTCCATCTTTTAAAAAAAAACCCAACCCAACAAAAAAGAAAGAAGCAATCATTCTAATCATGACTGTTAGTATTTCATTCATTTACACTGGGGATAATTTTAGTACACGGTCATCAACGTCGCATGAGAGTTATGGAAGACAATCTATTTACAAGCAATTCCTTCCAGCCCTGCCCTGCTCTCCCTTCCCACCCCACCCTGGCACTGCCACCACGCACCCACAGCATGAGGCTGGGGCTGCAGGTGAGGAGGGGACGTCACAAGCGCGTGGGATTGACCTGAGGCTGTTCCAAATGTGTCCCTGTCCCTTAGGGCAGGAAATCCCTTCCTGACTGCCCTGGAGAGAACACTCCCAGGACGAGCTGCTGCAGCTCAGGCTGGCTCCAGTGCCACCTCCACCAGGAGCTGCCTCAACGCCAGCGCCCGTGCTGGGCTCCAGCACCGACTCCTGGGGACACAGGGGAGACATCCCCGGGGCCACTGGAGCTGCCTTCAACACCAGGAGACCTCATGGCTTTTTAATAAAACCTTGCAGAGAGGGAAGTGCCAGCTCTATCCCACAGCAGCAGCTTCCCAAGGAGCTTTCCCGAGGGGCCAGGGCTGGAGCAGGTGTCCCGCTCCCCGCGGCAGCGCCGTGACGACTCAGTACAGCCCCATTACTCGCCTCCCGTGGAAAAAGGGATCAAAAATAATCTGGGAATTACTCGCCTCATTGGGCTCCAGCCCAGCAGTGGCACACACAGTCAGGGAAACGCAGCTCTGCTGAAGAGATGGGTTTCCAGAGCCCCTGTGCGTGGCTGTGGGAGCTGGGAGCGGCTCCTGGAGGGCCCATCCCTCCCTCCCACGGGCTGTGCCACTGTCATCCTCTGTGGCACTCCGGGACAGCCCTGCTGCAGGGCTGTGCTGTCACAGCCTGCACTGCCCTGAGTCCCTGCCATCCCTCCTTCCACACCTCAGCAGGGACTGCAATGGCTGAGGATCTCCCCAGGCTGTCCCCCATCCCCACGGGACCTCGCTCTGAGTCCGTTCTTGGGACAATCTCCACAGGTGGATGCACATCCCTGGGGATCTCTGGATGCAGCACTGCAGGAACCCCCTGGAGTTGGGGATAAGAATTGACACAGGACACCCAGTCCTGCCTGTCTTTTACTGGTGTGGCTGATGTGTGGGGAGAGCACAGGCTGCAAACAACCCCTCGCACCAGTGAGGATCCCTGGGCTCAAAAACAACAGCAGGAACTCACAAACCAGCAGCTCCCAGGCAGTGAAAAAAAACAATGGCCCCCAGGTGGAAAGGGCACCTGCACCCAGCCCAGATCTGCTCTGCAGGTGTTCTCCCAGCCCAGGCCCCACCCAGGAAACACCCAACTGTCTCACCACAGACCGGGATGAAATCCAGGCCATCCAGCAGCACCTCCCTGCCACTGCCACTTGTTTTAGAGCAGACAAATCCTCTCCTCCCTCTCTGCAACCCTCAGCTGCCAGCCCGGAGGCAGGAGAAGCGGGCTCAGCTTTTGCCATTGCACAGAGGATGAGATGCTCCTGCTGGGAAATTGGTTCTGGTCTGTTCACAGCAACAACCAGCCCGCACGGCCACCTGAGGCTGTCTGGGAGTAGGGACATAACATTGGATATTATGGAGGAAAGGTGGCAGAAGGAGGCAGTGGTGGCTCTGACACCTGGGGAAGTGAGCCTGACCACGCCACAAGGACAGGGCTCCCTTCTTGGGCACCACACTCCCAGCATCTCTGGCATATGCCAGCGTTCTCCCCCCAGTCCAGTGTCCCAGTGTCCCTCCCCCAGGTCCTGGCGCTGCTCTGGGGTCCCCCTGAGAGGAGCAGAGATGCTGCAGGCGAGGCTCACCCCCGCTGACGAGCCGCAAAGGAGAAGGCAGGATGAGAGGGCAAAGCCGGAGTGTCGGCGCTCCGAGGAGGCAGCGCGACGTGTCCAATGTGTCAAGTGAGAACAGCTGCTGCTGGGGGGGGGGGGGTTCAGCTTAAAAAAACCCCAGGGAACTCATCCAGTGGAGGGAAGCAAACCCTCCCTCCCTCCTAGAGTCCGTTCGTGTCTATGGCTGTCACGGATGCCGGCGTGGAGGAGCGCGAGGTGGTGGCTGATGTCTTCTCGAGGGCTGGGCTGGGGATGCCATCGAGGCTCTTGGCCGCTGCTGCCACCCGGCCCGTGGGCAGGGCCAGGGGCTTGCTCTGGCCGTGCAGGCCTTGCCCACAGATGCGGTGGTGCCTCTCCCAGTCCTTGTGCTGGCAGAAGGAGCCGCAGTACCGGGCGATGTTGCAGCCGCTGCACGTCTCGCTGGCCTTGCGGCCGCAGTTCCAGCAACTCTGCAAGACCAAAGACTGTGCTTGAAAGGGGTTTAGTTTCCCTAAGAGCTGCAGGATGGTGCTGATTCAGCTCTGGAGGAGACTGCTCATCCCCCTCTAGCCCAGGTTTGGGAATATTAAAATGAGCAATGTATTAATTCCTGCTATTTCCCAGCTCTTTGCCAACAGTTCTAACTCCCACTGCTCTTTACCCACAGCCGCTGTCACGCTGCTCCAGGCATATCCTCTCCCCTAGACCCACCCGAACGCAGAGAGGAAACAGCAGGCATGGACTGAAAAACACGCTGCAGATGCTGCTATTGGGCCTTTTTATTTCCTGTTTTAAGCTGCTCTATTTCGATCTCGCTCCCAGCCAAGCGCTCTCCGCAGGGATCACGGCGCGCTGCACAGGCACCATTTGCTCCGCACCCTGCCTCGCTGCACAAGAGGTTGGAGCAGGCCAATTTGGAAAAGCAAATGCTCATTTGAAAGCCTCCCAGCCAGGTGGAAGCACTGCCAGAGCCCGAGCTTCAATCTGGAAGTGGAGCAAAGCCCCTCTGGCCGCCGGGAGAGGTGTCAGCTGGTGGCTCCCGGCGTGCCACCGCTTCCCTCGGAGCGCGGGGCAAGGGGCCAGCGCCGGAGCGGCGGCTGCAGCTGCTCCGGGGAGGGGAGGAACGGCGCAGCAGCTTCCCTGCAGCTGGACCAGGGCGTAGCAAACGCACTGGGGAGGGCAAGCTCAGCTGTGGGAAGGCAGCCTCTGGCAGAGCTGGCCTTTGTGGGGACACCGCTGCTGCGACCACCATCAAAGAGCTGTGGGAGCGGGGTGGTGGGAGATGCTGGGCTGTACCAGGCCACCCCGTTGTGGGGAAGGGCTGTGGGATTCCCAGTGCCAGGCTCAGCACCGGAGCCACCAGCTCTGGGTGATGATTTCTGGGCTGGCAGTGAAGCACCTGAACAGTGCACTTTGGAGTGAGCTGCTCCAGAGCCTGTGTGTCTCCTGTTCTCCACCTTCCAGGAGAAGCAGGACTTGGGACCAAAAAGCCCCTACCAAAAGGCTGTGGTAGCTCTCTTGGAAAACTGGGTCACTGCTACACAGCTGTTTACACTTCAAGTGTTTTTCAACTATGTTGCAAAGGTTACAAGATGTGCCAGAACACAGGACAGCTTTTAGACAAGGGCTCCAGGGCTTGCACAGGGGTGCTCAGCAGCTCCTGAGGTCCCAGACTGTTCCTCAGCACAGCTGGAGGAGGAGGACACTCCTCTGCTATTCCCCTATGGAGAAATCACTACTTGCCTCATTCCTTCCATGGCTTCCTGAGCAGTTTCACCCACTCCCATCATGTGACTGGTGCGTTCAACCCTCAGCAATTTCACTGGGAATTGCAGTAGGGGCGTAATTCTCTGGAATGACACCTAATAATTCCATGGTTCTGGCCACACTTCCTGAGCCCCAGTTGAGCTGAAACCCACCAGGAGGAGGGGATGGACCTGCTGCCCCCACATCCCAGCAGACATGAACAGCATGGTCCCATCAGATTTCTGCTCAGCAGACACAAACCCTCTGCTCTTGTATGTGTAGAGAAATTAAAATATGGAGCAAAGCCCACATGGATGGGATGTAGGAGTGTAGGAATGAGCCCCATGATTCCCTTTGCCCAGAATCTCAAAAGCTCTACCAACTGAACTTCCTGTTAAGCAATAGGGAGGGTAATGGATGACTGAAGAGTAGAGATTCTCTGAGGCACCCATTCAGCACGTCACTGGCTATGACAAACCAAGAGCCATCCCTTCTTTTCCAACATGCAAGTGTGGTACAGACCACCAGGAATGTGCAAGAGCTTTTCCTGCAGCTCAGCTTCTGCCCTGCCCTATTTTTAAGCTCACAAACAGCAATTTCTTTTGTGCAAAGATCAAGTACCCCATCATAATTTCTGAGCTGAACTGCTGCATGCACCAGCATCTTTTTCTCTTTGCTTCTACACCTCTTTCAATCTCACAAAATCCGTGGTCATTACACTGAGTCCAGCTCAGGGTGCCCAGTGGTTGCACACACACACATCTACAGACATTGTTCAGGCTGATTCCCCGCCAGCAAAACCCAAAAAGGATTTCTGATTGCATTGCTTTAGTTATTGATTGGAGAGAGACTTCTAAAAGGAAAAGGTGTTGAAGACTGGATGGAGTTTGGAGCACCATGGTCTAGTGGGAGGTGTCCCTGCCAGTGGCAGAGGCTTGGAACGAGATGATCTTTGAGGTCTCTTCCAACCCAACCCACTGTGTGATCTATGATCCTGTGAAAAGGGGGGGGACCTGCAGGCTTGACCTGGGGGGAACTGCAGGCTTGACCTTCGGACTCTGCAGCCTTGGAAAGCCCTTCCCAGGCTGTCCCCTGGCACCTCACCTCGGTGGACTCCTCCTGCTCGTTGATGACGAGGAAGGCATCCTCGGTGGCCTGGCGCTTGGCGTCGGCGATGGTCTGCTCCATGCGCGCCCGCTCCGACGCGATCATCTCGAACGCCTTCTGCTCCGCCTCGGCCACCGCCTTCTGCACCTCCGACATGGCCTGGCGCTTCACCTCGTTCACAGCTTCTTCTGGAAGGAAAGAGCAGCCTCACCCACCCACCCTGGGAAGGAGGGGAGCCTCCCACAGAAACACGGTTCCAGCAGTGTGCTCCCAGCACCAGCATCCCGAACGCTCCCGGGAGCGGCGAGGCCGGGCTCGGTCCCGTGGGATCCCCGTGGTACCACAGAGGAGCAGAGCCCTTTGGAAAAGCCAGGGCGGGGATTTTGGTAGCCAGATGTGCACATCCTGGGGCGTTCCTGCAGCTGGGCTGCTGCTGTTTCTGCACAGCAAATGGGCAGCACGTGTGTTTAGCCCGAGCGAGCCGGCAGGATCCCCGGCCGGGGTCACCGCAAACACTCACCGGCCTTTTTCCAGATCTCCTCCGTGACGTAGCCCGTTCCCGACCTGCTGCTGAACTCCCGCAGGGAATCTGCTGGAATAAGGCACACAGGGAAAGGTTGGCAAAGCCTCATCCCACCCAGCTGCCGCTCATGCGCCCAGCGGTACCTCAGGACATCACGGGGCAGAGAAAGGCTGACCAGCGAAAACTCCAAGCAGAGGATTCCTATGGTTAAAGGCACTCCTCAAACACTCACATGATGAATTACAACATTTAATTAACACCTTGCATAATTTATGACACTGTATAACCTATCTCCTGGTACTCTAAAACAACAGGCAATGCTTATAAATGTATGTTATCCAACTTCTGCACTGCCCAGAGGCTGTAAGCATCAATCTGTTGACCAGCAGTTTACATTAAGCACAGCACTTCCCAATCCCAGGGCAATTCAAAGGCTTGAACTGATGGACAAACTGTCCTCCAAGACACCTGGAGATGCTGCTTGATGCTTAACTGCACCTTCTCACAAGAGCAGTAGAGCTTGAAAATTACCCCTAGGTCCTACAAGGGGAGGAAGCAACAGCGTTCCAAATTTATATAAAAATTTTTAATTATATCACCTTTAACAACACGGGGCTGGAAGTGTATTAGTCATGATATACTTAAAAATAGAAGGGCTAAAAGCTGGCTGTGCCCCCCAGGCTGTCACACACCCACACTGCTCCTCAGGCTTTGTGGGAGCTGGAACCAGGGGCACTTGGATTCCTTGCAGGAGGATTCACTCTACATTTTGTATACAAACAAGTAGAGTATACATCAAATTGACATTTATTCTTCTAGAAGAAATCCATTTTTATACTGAATAATCAGAGGGCTTTTTCTCAAGAACCTGATTTGCAGTAAGTTTGTTTGGATGGAAATCAGAATTACGTTGAAATAAATCAGCACTTTAGACTTGTTTTTTGTATAGGGTCAAACCCCTGCATACTGGAGGGGGAAACTAGTCAGCTTTGATAAAGTTGACTCATGATACAAAACCAGAATTAGTAACACAGGTAGCTATTACACTTACAAAAGCCTTCGATATTTTTAGAATAAATAGACCTTGACATTTAAAATCCTTCAGGCAAGAGGGACTGGAAGGGCGACAGTGGTGGAGACTAACACCTCTCCCCTGCTTTTTCGCCCCCGCCTTTATCAGCCTCGGACCAACTTTGGCCAGCAGCGACACGGGGATGAGCAGAGGCGCCTTCAGACATGTTGACCAAAAACCGCTTCCCGTGTCGCCCCTCTTCAAACCCTTGAGCAGAACACCTAGGCAGCGCTTGACCAAACTTGTGGCACGGCCAAACTTGGAGCCCTCCCCGTCCCCGTCCCTGTCCCCGCCCGGGGGGCCGCGGCAGCGGGCCCCGCTCACCGCTGCCCGCGGAGTCGGCGCTGGCGGGGCTGTGCTGGCGGCTCAGCAGCTCGGCGCCCGCCTTGCGCGGCTCGGCCGCCTCGGAGCAGCGCCGCTTCCAGTAGTTGAGCTCTTCCCTGTCGGCCTCCTGGCAGCGCCGCAGCACCGCCATGGAGCGCCGCGTCTTCTCCACCATCTCCATGATGCAGTTCAGGGCCTGCGGGAGGGAAGGGCGCCCAGTCAATCCCGCGTTTCGCCCCGGAGGGACCGTCCCAGGCACATGAGACGGGAGCGAGGTGGTTTCCCAGGATTTGGGATGGTGCCGTGCCCAAGGATACGGCACTGGGTAAGGTCACCACAAGAGGTACCTCAACACCTCCAGGCCATGCTCCTAAAAGTGGAGAGGAAAAGCCCACCGCTTTCCTACGGGATTAGGGTTGGTAGTGATCCTGGTGTCAGCGCTCCACAGTCACAGCCCAATTCCAAATATTCAGCTACGGGGCCTCTGCCCCACCCCAACATCATCTCCTCAAAAAAAACCCCATTAGCTTTAGACCATGAGGTCTCTCTGCATTTATGATCAAAGCTGAATTTTAATCCCATCTCTTTGAGGGAAACAGCAGTGAAGTGCCTGGAGGAACTGCCTTGCTCAGAAGGAAAAAGCTCAGCATAAAATCTGCCAGAAGCACAAGGTCTTGCTGTTGGTGCCTTTTTTGGTCCACAAAAGGCTGGCACCCCAGGGAAAAAAAAAGTCTTAAAATACAGTAATGATAGGTTTACTCATTTTGTAAGACCATATCCTGACTGCACTCAGCACATCTGTGCACTTGTGCTGGCCAGGGCTGGGGCAGAAAAGATCCCAGTGGGGATAAGGCTGGGTTTGGTTGCTCAGCCAGCCATGGCAGCACCTGGCCATGCTCTGCAGGAGAAGCTCCCCAGCTCCAGATACTTCATCCACACCAATTTTAGTTTTCACTGACCATGGGCAGAGGAATCCTGCCAGGAAAGTACTACAGCTCCTCTCAGCCCTCCCCACCATCCACCTGCTTGTGGAGGCTTGTTCCTCCACCAGCCACCAGGAGAGCCTGGATACGGTCTCAACAAGGAAATCACCAGCTGGGGCAGGTGGAACACTGGGTTGCTGCTTCCCACAGAGCTTCCCACAGCCCCTGCCATTCCTTACGTGATCGAGATGCTTCCACTCATCCGCCCACTCCCTCTCTGTCAGGCGGTGATCCACCAGCTCGTCCTGGTAGCCTCCATTCAATCCTGCAACAAGCCACAGCCATGGAGGGATTAGATGGACCAGCGGAGAGAGAAGTGGCCCCAAAATAAGAATAAAGAGCTCTATTTCCAGCTCCACACAGCTGGGATTTAAAACATGTCTCCAGGTGGCAGCTCTACAGGGGTAATTCCACATTGGTGCTTTTTTATCCCTGTCTGCTTCACTGTCTGGGAAGTGCTACAATCCACTTGTGGCTCCAGCTCTGACCTCCTTGTGGAGCTGGTTCTCCTGCTATAAACTCACAGCAGCTCACAGCCTGTTTTGATTCAGGCTGCTGTGAATCAGGCTGTTGTGCTGGAAACACATCATGCACCTCCCACATATCCCTTGGAGAAACAGGGCAGGGGGTCAATCTCTGCTCTCCTGCTTTGGAGATCTTGGAGAAGGTAATTTCTATTTCCCTGCCCTCTCTTCCTGCCTGCTGGGGTGGCTACGCTCAGCTCATACACCAAGTCCTTCCTCCTCACCCTCAGTGACTTCAGCCTTCATACAGGGAAATACAAACTCTCAATCTTCCTGTTTGTAACTTTCCATGGGGAGCTGTTTCCTCTGAACTCCCTGCAAAGACCCAGCTGTGAGGACATGCCCAGCATCACACATCTTTGGGTACAAGCGGCCAAGCAGAGACCAACACCAAAGCTCAACGAGGAGCCCTCCAGGCTCTCACCAAGCCCGCCGTGCCTGTCCCGGATCTCTCTGTGCTCCAGCATCTTGCCGGGGTCCCTGTAGAGGTGGGAGGTGGCAATATCTTCCAAGGTGTAGTGCTGGAGGGGTGGTGGGGTGGGGTGGAACTGCCCGCTGGGGTTCATCAGGGGGATGGTGAGGGCAGGGCTGTGCCGGGGCGCGGGGCTGATGGTGCAAACCCTCTTGGCCGGAGGCTCTGTCGGCAGTGGCTCCCTCTCAAAGCTGCTGTCTTCCCTCCTGCAAGCACACCACCAGAGACAGGCATTCCTTAGCATCCCATAAACGTACTCAGAAAGATGCAGATTTGGGATCAGCAGGGTTTGGGCAGCAATGATTTTACCAAGGGGTAAATGCAGAGAGCTCAAACAAATGCGCTCAATTTGTGAGGCGATGCACAAAATGACCCCATCAAAGAAAAGGGTTCAGGATGCCTGAGTGTTGTGATTCATCTCTCTGAGCATGACCAAATTAAAATTTCACAGTTTTTATAAATTTGAGGCATGCTCCACATAATTGCATAACAACTTTTATCTTGGAATAAAACGTGGTGAAAATGAAGCGCATCCTTCCCAGCCCTGCCAATGCCTCCGCTCATTGCCTTGGGGGTGGGAAACTGCTCAGCTCTCTGGCTCGGGCTTTTCAGTGCTACCCAAAAGTTCCTCTGGGACAGAATCTGCCTGAAAGAGGAACCCAACCTGAATTCACAGTGCAGGAGGAGAAGTCACTGGAGTCCTAGAACAGCCAGAATAGTTGTTGGGAGTGGTAAGAGCCTGGATGCTGCTTAAAGCTTTGTCAGCAGCAAAGATAAATCAAAAGTCACAAATTCAACAAGTGAGCAGAGCGACTAAAGCTGTTTTTCACCTGTCGGGACTGTGCCTCTTGCCATTGCCGTTGACCTCGATGAGCAGCTCGGAGGAGTCAGCGGGAGACGTGGTGCTGCTGTTGAGCAGGATGTGCTCGTGCTGTGCCAGGTACTGGGAGGGCGTTTGCTTGGCAGCGCGGGCACAGTGCAGCAGCTCCCGCTGCAGCAGAGGGAGGTTGGCCTGGAAAACAAGCACAGGGCTGGATTACAGCAGGGCAGGGCTTTCCAGCTGTTCCAAAAGGTCTGGTTTTCATTAATACCTCAGAGCAGTAACATCTGTGGCTCATGACCCCCACTCAGGATCCTTCAGCTCCTGGTGTCTGAGCTGTCAGATTTACCTGTATTTTCCCAGGAGCCTGATGCTGGTGGACCCAAAATCCAAGTGCTACAGGAAGCACTGGGTGCCTCCAGCATCTAGTTACCCAGAGATGTTGTGGAATCCCCATCCCTGGAAGTGCTCAAGGCAAGGTTGGACAGGGCTTGGAGCGACTCGTGGAAGGTGTCCCTGCCCGTGGCAGGGGGCTGGAATGAGATGGGCTTTAAGGTCCCTTCCAACCCAAACCATTCTGCAATTCTGTGATTTAACCGTCCCAGACAGACTGCGTGCGCCAGCACTTCAAACATCCTAGATCTGAACATTTGCAAATACGATTACAGGCTCAGAAGCTGCCACATGGAGCTTGGTTTGCCTCCTTTATCTCCAGCACACAAGCAGACATATGTGGCACACGGCACGAAGGCAGCCAGTCCCACACGGCCAGCGCTACGCTCTCTGCAGTCTGTCTTGGACTCCAGCAGAATTGCTGTGGTGCTTGCAAGGAGAGCTTTCCCAGCAATGCCACACTGCCAAGAGGCACAGGCAGGCACACGGAGTGTCAGCAAGCCCCTGCAGCTCCCAGTCACCTTCAGGAAGGGGATCACAAACGGCCGGAGGGGGAAGTTGGTCGCCTCTTGCAGCTTGCAGTGAAATTCCTCGATTGTCACCGTTGAGTTCTGAGGAAAGAAATTAAGAAATGAAATGGCAATTTGTTCTTATTTTTAGATATGTGGGAAATGGCTCCAGATGAACAGAACTGGGAGGGAGACAGCATCTGCCGCTCCAGGACTGACAGTGTTTGCATTGGATCCTGCTGGATGCAGCCAGCAAGGCTCAGGCCAGCGGAGCAGGAATGCTGCACTAGGAGGGGGGTGGGAACTGCCTGGCTCAGCACCCTCCCAGCTCCAGGGTGGGAGGCAGGGGCTGACCCCAGGGCAGCAGGACCCAGCTGGCATCTACTGCATGCTGGGGCAGGCTGTGGAGGGTCAGATTTTGATCCCAGCTGCTCAGAACTGCACACCTTTCTCCCCTTCCTCCCTTTCAGTTCTCCTCATCTAACCTATCCATGGAGTCTCATCAGCCTTCTGTTCACCGTGGTCCTCTCCTGGTCCAGCCCTACCTTCCCCGGGGCTGCTCAGGCTGGGGAATCCCTGGGACAGCAGCATTTGATAATCTGCATATACAAAACTCAATCCTGCAGCAATAAGCACAATCTGGGGTGAGAGCAATAGCCAAAGGGGCCCAGACAGCTTCTCCTTCCCTCCCCAAAAGGGTAGGCTAAGGTACTACCCTACATCCATGGAATTAAATATGCTATATAAATGCAGCAGCAGCATTTTCCATCCAGTGCTTAAGCTCTGGGAGTGACCCTGAGGACATGGACAGACTCAGGTTCGCTGCCAACCTTGAAGCAGAAATGCTCCAGGATGCTGCAGTCTAGCTCCCCTCAGAGCCTGCTGAGCCTCAAAAGAAAATGTGCCAAAAAGCAGAGATCAGTGCAGGAGCCCCACTGCGTGCCCCATGGGACCACAGCTGCCCAGGGCTCCAGGGCCTCAGTCCAAGGTCACAGAATGGTTTGGGTTGGAAGTGTCCTTAAAGCCCATCCCATCCCACCCCTGCCACAGGCAGGGACACCTTCCACTGTCCCAGGCTGCTCCCAGCCCCAGTGTCCAACCTGGCCTTGGACACTGCCAGGGATCCAGGGGCAGCCCCAGCTGCTCTGGGCACCCTGTGCCAGGGACTCCCCAGCCTCACAGGGAAGAATTTCTTCCTAATATGCAATCCAAACCTCCTCTTTTTCAGTTTAAAGCCATTCTCTCTTGTCCTGTCACTCCATGCCTTTGTAAAGCATGCGGAGTATCATGTCTAACGCAATGGACAGCATTTCTCCCAGATATTCTGTCTAAATGCAAACACTGGATATAATTCTGCAGCAAGACCTGTTCATTTGGGTTTGAAGGGTGTTCTCATGGCAGGGGTAAGGAACGAGATGATCTTTAAGGTCCCAAATCGAACCATTCTGTGATTCCATGATTTATGGAAAAGCTTTGACCAATTACTTCCAGGTTTCCTTAAGTTTAGCCACACACAAGCTCGTGCCTAAGCCACTGGACCAACAGCTTTTTGAAACACAGCAAAGGCAAGAAAGAAGAAGTCATTGAGCTTCTCAGGAAGCACAAACAACAGTCTTGCTCAGCAAAGATGCAAACAGAGAACATTGTGTGCCAGAATCTGGGAAAAGCCAGGCAGCCCGGGGTGGTGCAGGACTTACCACGAGTGCCAGAACGAGGGTCCGGACCTTCTCCCCGATCTCTGGAGAAATGTCATTCCCAAACTGCTGCAGGGTGGTGAGGAAGCGCTTCAGCTTGCTGAGCTGCCGGGCTCCACACGTGGCTGGGAGCTGCTGGTTGGTCAGCGAGGAGGAGGAAGATGAGGAAGGGCCGTTGCTGAACCTCTGGGGTGGGGATGGGGCTCCGTTCAGTGTCGGGGGGGAATGGTTTATTCCGTTGGGCACTGCAAAGCGGAGACAGAAGCCACGCTGAGCACCGGATGGGCACATCCCTCTGGTCTGGTGCTTAAGTGGGTCCATCCTCCAGCCAGGAGGCTGCTGCTGCTGGGGGGCAGCTCAGGGGGCTCCACCTCACCCGAGGAGGGCTGACAGACTCTGCCCTGAGCCCGCCATCCCTCCCAGGGGATTTACAGGGAGTTTCGCAAACACAGTTGTTTTTTCCAACCTGGTCCCATCTGCAACTCTGCCTCCTGCAAGTGGTGAGCATGCCGAAACAGACTGAAGGGCTGGAAGTTTGGGAACTCGGCAAGGGATTAGGATAAATTGTTGACATCCCCACGCCGTGGTTGTGCAATGTCGAGCCCTGTCTGATGAGCAGCTGTGCACTGGGGCCCCAACTCAGTATAAACCCAGAATTTCAGAGTGAAAAGCACATCACTGGAAATAGAGTCATAGCTGATCCACTGGGTTCATCCTTAAAAACCCAGCCCTGAATTCTTTATGGATTTCAGTGCTGACAAGGGGGCCACAGGTATAAAAGCCGTTTCAAGTGATGGTGCTCAGAGAAGCCCTGAAACCACCTGGCAGAGCTGCCCCTTGCCTGTGGGAGGAGCAGAAACTTGCGAGAAAAGATGTCAGAATTTCTGCTGCAGCTTCACGAGGATCATACCAAATCCTGATGAGCCCAGTGAGGGGTTTTTCAGAGAAGACAGGAGGTACTTGAACAGTTAAACCACTCTGGGGCACGCCAGGGTTGGAAGCTGGAAAGGCTCCACACACCTGGACCTTCGTGGTGAACACAGGAGGGGAACTTAACCAGAGTCAGTTAAGGTGCAAGGAAAGATAAGGCTACAGAAACCAACAAAGGTGGTTCCTGCTAACCAAGGGGTGACAGCCCTCACAGACAGATGGTGAGATGAAGGTGAAGGCCAGCACTGAGAGGATGGAGGTACACAGGCAATGTGCTCTCATGCCTTTTGTTATGGAGTAAAGTAACCTGAAAAACTCCTGTTCACATTCCCAAAGCAGCAAAGCAACAGGGATGTCAGGAGGTACCCCCAGGTACAGCTCCACACCAGAGCTGTGTGAAAGGCAAGGCCTTTCTGGTAATTACTCATAAAGGCCTTTATTTCACTATAAAAGGGTTATAAATAGGATGAAGCTGCCAAGAGAAGCTCCTCAAACAGCAACGAGCAGCTCCGTGCTCTCCGGCGGCCACAACTGAGGCGCTTTCCCCTTCTCTATTTCACTTCCTCTTTTTCTTTCAGATGAAAGCCAGGAGAGAGCAACGGGCTCTATTTATACCTCAGGAGAAAGAGGGGCCGTGAGACACCCCTGGGGCTGCGGGGGTCCCTCGGGAGAGGCTGCCAAGGAGGGAGCAGAGGATGCTGGTGGACAGGGGACGCCGCGGAAGCGGCGCGGGGCCGGGGCTGCCGTGAGACACGGCCCCGTAACCGCGCTCTGCGTCTTTGGGCTCACTCACCCCCCTGACCCTCTGCCAACGGCGTCACCGCAGGGCAGCCGGCAGTTATCTGATCCTGCACATCACCAGGATCTGCTCCACCACAGACCACACAGCTGGGCTGGCACCTCCACTTCCAGGTGAGAGCACAGCGCTGGAGCAAGCGAGGCAGCGTACCAAGACCAGTGGGATTGCTGGTTTGGGGACAGCGGGATGATAAAATTCCTGGGAACAAGGTCCTCGTCTAAGGCTGCTCTTAAATTCTGCCTTAGGTCCGACACAGTCGAAGGTTTTGCTGCTTCTCCAACCCTGTGTTAGTGATCCATAGGCAGGCATGGCTTTGTTCCAACTGCTCCACCTCACCTGCCCAAGCCATCGGCTTTGACAGGGCAGGTCACACTCCCACTGAGTGACCAAGACCCTCTGGTGCAAATGAGAAATGAAAAAGCAAGAACGAACTTCACCACAGGTCGCATCTCTCATCTATCTTGGAAAGAGGCAATTAAGTCATCTGCAATCAGCAGATTCAGGCTTCTTGGCCCTTAACAGCGTGCCAAGCATCCTCATTGGAAAAATTAATTTCTGTCACTTTGCTAATGGTCTTTTTCTGCCTGAGCAAAAGGAGAGCCATTAAAAACGCCTGAGCACATAAAGATGGGGACAATGTGTCTGGCGGGATAACCTGGTGATTAGTGCTGCTGCCAGCACCGCACAGCACATCACAGTGTGTCCTCCAGGAGCCTGGGCTGGAAATCTCCGAATGCCACTGCCAGCATGGAACTCTGAGATAGCCCAGACACCATCACGCACAGCACAGCAACGCAGAACCAGCTAGGGAACACTCTGTGCAGGAAAAGGGGTGAGGAGAGCACGGAAAATATGTACATGCCATGTGTGGGGGTCAGATAACTCCATGCCCAACAACGTAAAGCAGCTTTGCTCTGGAACAATGCTTTTAAAAAGATATTAAATGGCTTAAACGTTGGCTAAAGAAGGAAAAAAAGGACCTTTTCTAAACTGTAAGAAAAGGCTGAAGGTCCTTTCCATCCATGGAGTCACCTCTGAACAACACTCAGCTAGAAGAAGTGGGTGTGAGGCTGTGCTACAGCTGAGCAGGATCAGGACTGACTGTGGCTTAATAGGAAAGATTATAAAGAGAAGATGAAGAAAAGAGAATCTGGATGGACAGCAAGGAATTTTCAAGGCTGGGAAATTAAAAAAAAAGAAAAACTTTCTAATCTCAGCTGCAGGAATGCTGTCTGCAAAGTGAGATACAGCAGAGTGGGAATTAACTCCTCCAAAAGATAAAGAGGAAAGCTCAGCTCTTGGCTTGCTTGAAGCTGACCTGATAAAAGATTCAATTTCTTAAGGAGTTTATGGTGGAAATCAAGGCTGCACCTGCAAAGAGAAAGACTCAAGGCAGCACAGGGAACAAGTCAGGAGCAGGCAGGGGGGCAAAGGGGGATTACACACCCTGTTTTACGTCCTGCATGCACTACAGAACTGCAGGAAAGCCCCAGACCCCCCTCCCTCACAGCCAGGCAGCATCACCCTCCGTGCCCTGGCTGATGGCTGAGACATCCTGGGGAGTTCTGTGAGCAGAGCCTTCCCTCCTGGCTGGGTCCAGGACAAGCAGCATCCCTGGGGTCTTACGTGCAGTCGGGGTGAAGGACACGGGCCGGGGGCCGCCGGGGTTGACGGGGGGCAGCGGCGGCATGTTGGGAGGAGAGGACCTGGACTGGATCTTCACTTCCACGGGCGATCCGGGCATCACTGGCAGCCTCTTCTCACCAGCAACTGTACCAAGAGAAGGTGGCAAGGCTTAGTGACAGTCACTGACACGTGTCTCCCCACCCAGCACACCAGGAACAGTTGCAAAGGTGAAGATAAGAGCTGGGGGAGGCCACGCAAGGCTCCCACGCTGCTCTGTAGGGCCCCGAGCTGGGGACAGGCAGCCGGGGTCATGCCCGTGGTGCCTGTGCTCACCATCCCAGGCATCTCCTCACCCCTCATGCCCAAAGATGCTGTTCAAAGTGATTCTGTCAATTTGCTTCGCCCCTATTTAAGATCTCTCTCATACTCCCCAGATGTGCCCCCACACGCCTCGCTGGGCCTTTCCAGAGGAATCACAACCTCTGGGAGCCATGCAACAAGTAATCTGGACTTGGGCTGTGCCAGAACTGACTGGAATGGGTCTGGGGTTGGAGAAATGACCTGGTATCAGCTACCCACAGCCCCACTCCTGTGTGCAGTCTCTAGTGTCTCATCTATCAGCAGCTCAAACTGCAGCTCCCTTTCCAGCCTTGAGGGATGTGCCAGCTCAGGGGAACACTGTGACCACACTCCCAGCTCCAGTGGCTGGGATCAGCTTTACAAGACAAAAAGGAAGAAACATCCTAATGTAATAGGGGGATTTTTTTTTTTGTTGAGAGGGGTGTTTTTTGGGTATTTTTGGTTTTTAGAAAGCAGACAACTCAGCAGACAAAGCCTAAGGATTTCCAAAGCACAGCTCCCGTGAGAGCCAGTCCCATTCCAGGGATGCCCTGTATTGCACTGCCAGTGTCTCCAGTGTCCACGACCCCAAAGAAACCACCCCTCTAAGATGATGGTCCCCACTCCCTGCTCTTCAAGCTGCCCCTCCCCTCCCTCGCTCAATGAACTCAGTAACGAGATGTGAGCAGCTTGTCCCCCCCAGGAACACGGCCGGGTCCCCAGCAAGTCCAGCTGCACCCCAGCCCCGGCTGTGAGGGAGCTCAACTCAACTTCCACCTCTCCAGGGATGCAAGCTGGGCTTGGGACCATTACCATCTAATTTGTTACCCACAGTTCTTACCAGTATCTGTCAGCTGCAAGAAACTCAGCTTCTGAGCCCAGGCAAAGAGATTAAATGCTGCATTCCCATAGAGCGCTGAATAGGTGGCAAAATTCTGCACTGAAATACAACCCAAACCTGCTACTTCTCGACTCCCAACAAGAAAAACGCTGCTTTCGAGAGCACAGGAAACACAAACTGGCACCTGAGCCCTCGTGCTGCTGCCTGGGATCTGCTCTGTCAGCCCCAGCACCTGCTCTGCCACCGAGCTGCCTCATTTATTTTCCTTATGGCAAGTCGTGGGGAATGCCAGTGAGGTAACAAATGAACTCTGTTATTCCCAGCATTTCTTTCTGCTGTTTGCAGGAAGGGGAAGCAGGGATGATATGCACTGAAAATCCATGTTTTCCTGCCCTGTCAGTACAGGTGGAATAACTTGGGTTGGAATCGCTACAAAACTCATGTCCCAGAACATTTGTGTCTGCATTCATCTAAGCCTGCTTTCAAGAAAAGGAAAAAATTCGAGGCTTTGCTTTCATGAAGTGGGGAGATATTGAAGCCATGGGAAACTACTATTAATTTTAGCATATAATATCTACATTAATCCCACACTGCAAACTACTGTACACATGGTCCAGCTTCCAAACAATTGAACCCTGATGTGCAGACTCTCCCTGTCATTCCCGTGCATGAATATGACACTCAGATGAATGACCATGCTTTGATGTAGGAACATGACATCATTTATACATGTAGGCACCTATTCCAGCAGATGAGTTTATCAGCAAGAGCAGGGAAAACCCCCTTTCTTTCCTCTCTAAATAAATGCACCAAAACCGTGAGATTTTGTACACAAAGTTAGGGGTATTTCTACCACAAAAAGTCGGAGCTTCCTCACCCAGGCAAGGAAGGGACATGTTGCTAAATGACCCAAATTTTTCTATCAAAACAGCACTAATTGTGCCTGTCCTGCACTCGGTGCCAGCTGCCTGATGACCATCCAGGGACCCACTGTCACCCACCTGCCTCCTCTTCTTCTCCCTCTTCCCATGAGACTCCCTTTGCCAGCTGTACATGGCCAGCCTGATATTGGCATACTCTGGAGAGCATGAAAACCTTAAGTTTTCTCCTATTCCTTCCTAAAATGTTCCTAGGGCACATTAAGAATGCAGAACTAATTTGGTTAATTTACAGAGAGGGGGATAAATTTTGCATAGAATTTATAACCCCAAAATAAAACCAGCTACTGTGTGAGACACCAAAACTGAAGCCCACAAGAAGCCAACACCTTCCTTTGCAAGCCCACTCCAACAGACAAGAAGCAAACAGGATTGTTAAATTTAAAAGCTTCCTGCTAATGACCTGGGGCATCTATAAATGCAGATAAAAACCATCTTTCTGAAGCTCTTCATTTTTAGCCTAAACATGTTCATTTAATGAGAATCATCTGAGCAAACCAAGCTGTGACCAAGGGCTTGAGTCAGCCTTGAGTTGACCTGGGGCTAAACCTGAGCCAGTGAGCTGCTCCCTGGAGAAAGGCTGCCTTCCTGGTCTCATTCTTTCACTTCCACCACTTGGAAATATTTACTGGCTTACCAAGAGCAGCTTTTCAGTGCTGGCCCCAGATGCACTGGGAGGATGCAGAGATGCTCCTCAAAACGTGTGCAAGCCAGCTGTGTCACTCACCTAAAGAGTCAAATGCCACCAAAGGTTTTGGATGATACTCTAACAAGAACAATTGTTGTCAATGACTGAATGCTCCAAGCACCAGAGCAAGGCACCTGCCCAAACTGGAAACATTGCATTGTTTTCCTTCAAAAGCTCCTCCTTCCAAACCTTACCCGGATTAGAAACACAAATGCTGTTGTTACTCCTCAAGTGGTGCCCGCAGGACCTTTGGCTGCCAAACGCCCAAACTTTGCAGTGGCACGCGCTCAGCTCCGCACCAGGACCTGCCCGGGGGAAGAGCCGCGGACACCTGGGTGGGAGAGCTGCCTTCCCGGCCTCAGACACGCTGGAATTCCCCATGGGAAGACAGCTCAGGGAAAACAAAACCCAAGGAGACGCTGCTTTAGTCCTGGCTCCATGCAAGAGCTCCGGCCCGTCCCCGCCGTGGCGGGCAGTGCAGCGGGAGCCACCGCCTGCCTGCGCTCCTGCCCCAGGTATTCCCGTGTCCCATTTAAGGAGCCCAGGTGTGCAAGAGACCGGAAAGCCCCAGAGCTGTGACTCCACCTGGAGCCCTCCCTCCCGACACGCCGCGAGGCCGCGCGTTCATCTGCCTCCGCTCTGGCTGGCAGTGTGCACCAGATTTCCTTCGCTGCTCCAGCTCCCACCCTGGCCTAACAAATTAAAAAGGAACATATGTCAGGATTAAGTGCAGCTGATGATTTTCCTTTCTGGAGAGGAGAAAGAGCAAACGGGAGACAACGGGACAAGACGCCAAGAGAAAATATGGGGGCTCGACTGATCCTCAGAGAGGTCCCAGTCCTGTATTCCCAGCTCTCCAACACCACAGCACATTTCAGAGGGGGCAGTTTCAACCAACTCCAGACAGATCTCATCCGATTAATTTTCTTTAAAGATTTTTTTTTTTTTCCCTTCCACCTATGGTGTTTAGTACAAAGAGAGAGTTGCTGTGACAGGTAACCTCAGCATTTACTTGCACTATAAACTGTATAAAGAAACTGCTTTATTAATCTCTTCATGCCTGTGGGCTTGAGGAAAGGGAAAAGGCAGAAGAAAAAAAAACAGCAACAAGTTAGGGAGTATCTCAAGTACACTGGAATTTAAATTAATCCTTAAATTCCTTTGGCAACTGGAGAATAAACTAAGTAATGAAAAAGAAGTAAAAACAGCGCATGAGGAGAACTGGATGTTACCTTCCCCAAAAAAAGCAAGATAAGGAACTGGAGAAGAGTGACAGTACAGCACACAGACACAAATGGTCTCCTCCTCATCCTCTTTCTGAAGTTCAAAATATAATTCAAGGCAGTATCAGGAGGTGCTCTACCCTGCTCAAGAGAAAGCCTTGATCTAGATTCCCTGGCAGAGCCATGGATTTGCTGAGACCAAGGGAAGAGAGGAACAGCCACTGCTACAGAACAGGAAATGGGGATGCTTTATATGAATTTACACTGCAGTGTCTGCATGGGCACAATTTAATCGAGTCACCTCCCTGAGTGATATCTTCAAACCCTAATGCACGGGTCGGATTAAGGAGGAAGGATGAACCTGCCTGCCCCTGGGAGTGATTTTGGAGCTCTCGTTTGAAAATAAGCTGCAAAGAGCCAGAAATGTCTCACCAACCCATGTGCCAGACTCGAGCTCTCCAGCTTTCTGCAGAAGTCAAACCATGAAGTATCTTGGAAGAAATAAGAGAAAACCACATGAAACATGAGACAGCCCTGCAACACCAGCAGCTATGCCCAGGTAAGGGCTTGCTTTTCCCTTTGGCAGCTTGCAGGACGGAGAACAGGCTCAAAATCAGACCTTGTCAACAAAGCTTTTACCACTAAGTGGTTACACTGCAAACCTGCAAATTAACAAAGGCATTCTTTGAGTAAAAGGCTGTGTACAAGGGTTTGCCCACTGGTTCAGTCTCAGGAGGGAAAGCATGTAACTATTTCAGACAGAAAGAAGAGGTTTAATCAAAGCAGATGTTTTCAACTTTCATCTGGAACAGGCAGAACATATTCATAACCTTAAAAGCCTCTCTTCACCCCAAAAAATTAAAAGTTCCAAATTCATACCTGCCTCTTGAGAGCAAGGGACCGGAGAACTGTCCCAACAGCCAAAGTTAGATCCAGCAGGAAAATTTCTTTGGTCACCCACGAGCCAGGTCTGAGCTTATTCCAGAGCCAGTGGACAAACAGACACCCCAAAGGTGATCCAGCCCATCCCAAAACATCCCTCAAAGCAGGGGAGATCAGCCACAGCTCTCCTTCCACTGGCCCTGACACCTCAGGGGAGCACTCGGCTAGAGGCATGAATTATAGATCACCTACAAGTGAGCAAAATGACCCCTCCCTACAAACAGACCTTGCAGCTTCTTTCCCCACCGTTCACACAGATCAGAGTCGCTGGCTTTACACAAAGAATGCCAAACTTGGCTAAACGGATAGAGAGACCCCTGGAAAGAGGGACACGAAGGAGGGCCAGACTTTTATCAGCCCCCTCTGACCCAAACTACTCCATAATTCTGCAAGTAGCTCCATGTCTCACGCTGGAGCGCAGGCCAGGGAAATGCCCAAGCCCAGCCCTGCCGTCCCCAGCGAGGAGGCCGTGCTGCAGTTGGCTCCTCACAGGGTCCCTGTTGATTGCCTGAATGCAGACGAGAGGCAGCATCAGTGTAACCTGACCTGATAATGTAAATAGGGTGAAATGAAATATGGTTCGCCACCTCCCCAGCTTTGGCGAATGTTTATTTTGAATAACATGCTTATCTGCTCCAACTGCTCACCATCTGTTTTCAGTCTCCACCAAGCTAATATTTTTCACATTTAGGAACTGAGAAATGGGAAGAATTACATTTAAATTTTATTAACATCTTTCCTCCGCTCCAAGGTTGCCTTTCCCTCCCCTTGATGGCTCTAAGCCATCTGTAGAGCACCTTTGCAGTTCTCCAAGGCATGCAGATGAGAGGTGATCTACATGCAAAGCAAGAGCATCATTACTCAGGCTTCCAGAAGATGCCATTTACTGCTTCTCCACTGCAACTCCCTCCCTCACCTGCTTCCAGACAGCTTCCCCCAAGCCCAAACTCAAATCACATCATCAAGGGAAAAGTAATATTTTATCTTTTTGCAGCATTGCCGCATCAAGAAGCAATGGAGGGGGAAGACTGAAGATAAGCATCAGGAACAAGGCAGCCAATACAGCAGCTTTCAGGAAAAAAAGGATGGTTGGGTCTGTCCCAGTTTGGAGGAGAGTGAGACACTGGGAGGTCTGTAGTCAAGATGACTTCTCTCTACAAATATTGACATTTATTTGCTTGTGGGGTGGTTTCTAGAGGTCTTTCTTTGCTTATGGCAACATTAGTTGATTCACAACCAGCACTGGGGGACACGAGTGTGTGGCATAAGCAGGTCACCAGCAAGGGCTGGGTCACACGAGGTCCTTCTCCATCCTCCTCCCTCCATGCCATGGAGCTGGCCAAGATGCTACTACAGCCTCAGTGGCAGTGGGTAACTCATGGCACTGTACAGATATTTCCCCCACTCCATGTGATCAGCCTATTTTTACCCCGTTTAGCTCGGTTTTATGGCACATCCTGGCTCCTGAGCTGTAAGATGCTGTGGGCGTGGAGAGGGCTCGGCACCTCTCAGGAGAGCCTTGCATCACACAGGAGGGAGCTGCTGAGCCTGGGATAGGCATTTTATAAATCAAAAATAAACGCGTGTATCTCCATTGCCATCTAGTCCTCTCCCACACACAGCTGTTTCACTTTAAATCTCAATTCAATGTGAAACTCAGATAGAAGAACTTGAAAGAGCAAAGTATGTTATCGTTCACAAGCAGTCCAGAAAGCAGTTAATAAGGGAAATAAGATTAATAATTTATTCCTGAAGGCAGACTGCAGATCTTTATCCATCTTGCCCTTCAGTGGTTTTTATAAAATCCTATTAGCGTGCCTGGCTCTATGAACTCAGTGGTAGCACAGGTTGGATTTCGGAGCAGTTCCCAGCCAGACAAGGCAGCTCCAGCTCCAGCTCTGCCTGTGCCATGGCCATGTCAGACCCAGCAGCACAAACCTGCCTGCATGGCATTCCTGCCCCCTGAGCTCTGCTTTCCTCTGGGGCCACGGACTCAGGCCAGCAGCAAACCCTGGATGTGGGATTCAGCCCACAAACTGACACATCCAACACGCCCCACAGCTGTGGTACATCAAGCCCCCAAATTCTGGTCATCTCGCTTCTACAAGAACACAAACCACCCTGCTGTGGTAATCCCCACTCTCCTGCTCTCTTTTCCATGAAGGAGGCAAGGAATACCTGACAGCCATTTCCACCCAGGAGCTGCTGCTGCTCTAGCCACCACACCACAGCCACTCCCTTCCCACACCACCAGCATCCCTACCAATAAATTTTGGGGACCCAAGCTCATCCCTTGATGTCCCTGGCAGCAGCGTTTGCTCATCACTGTCTCAAAGGGATGCTGCGAGCTCTGCCAGGGAGCCCGTGGTGCCCTGGGGCACGGAGCCCTGCTCATCCTCAGGGGCTGATTGCTCTGCCCTCATCAGAGACAGCCACCCTGGAGGGAGGCATACGCTCCTGGAATGCAGCCCTGGAGAACACATTCCTGGGAACCAAGGCCTGCAGTTTTAGGACAGGAAGCACTTTGGGGATTGAGCGGAGTGACACAGCCTCCCCAAACCACCCCTTTAGCTAGGTTATAACCTGGGACACGGCACTCATTCAGCAAAACCAGAGCTGCTCCCTAATTTATTTGCTTAGTTACTGCTAAGTATTTTGGTAATTTTTCATTAATTTCTTGTTCCATTTTACATTACAGAATCAAGACTATTTTTTTTTAAATCACCCACTCTCATAACAATATTAAGAAATATTTCCTCCTCCGTGCTATTTACTCCTTGGGCGAAAGCACTCAGAATGAAAAATTAAAGCAGTTACAGATATCAAACGGGCAATTATCACAATCATGGCAAAAAATTAGTTCTTAAAAGTCTCAGCCTGCTGCACTGCTTTCCAAAGCCTCTGACTCTGAGTGGAACAACGGTGGCGGGAGCAAAGTTTCCAGATGGGAACATCTGTGTCTCATTTGCTGCAGGGAAGAAAACACCAGGAAGATTAACGGCTCCCGAGGCTGGTGGAGCCCAGACACAACACGTACAGAAGGGACACCACGGAGGAAGGCTTGGAGCAACAGCCTGCTATCAAAGATTGGGTTTTTTTTTATTTAATTATTTTGCGGCGCTTCTACACGTGGGCAAATGAGATGGTCAGGGCAAAAGAGAGCTTGGGTTTTACTTATTGTAAAATTGTGTACAGTGAAAGCAAGAATTGTGTTAATTGCTTGTATTAAAAAAATACAATAAAAGCAGCGTTTTTACTGTCTCAGCTACTTTTTAGATAGAAAAAATGAATTTTAAGAGTTGGCTTTAAGGGGTTACTCCCCTTAAAGGTCTGAAATTCCTCCCTGCCCAGAGCATCAAGGCCATGGATTTGCCCCTCTGGGGTCCATCAAACATCAAGTTTACACCAGAGGGTAAGAAGTGATCCAACAAGTGGGAAACTCATGGTTGAATGACCAAGTCTCCCCTGGCAATGGCAGCAAAAGCCTGTTTCCCTTAGGAGCATTCCTTAAATTCTGCCACAGTTTAGGGACCACATTTCTGAAGGTGGGCAGGCGGATAATCCACAGGTTATACAGAAGAACAACTGAGCACTGTAATTTTCAGAGCGCAAATCTGTTTTTCATTCTGCTGAGGCTAAACACCATGGAGTAAATAAAGCTGGAGCTTTTATACCTGTAAAATTTTGGGACGTCCAAAAGGGGAGAAACACAGTGAAACAAGCTCTAACTTTAGAAAGCGTTTTCCACCTTAACAGAGGCTTCGAGGCAGCCTTTAGGACATGATTTTATCTAGCCCTCATAAATCCTTTTAAAACATGGATTGCTGGCCATTTAACAAGCAGCTCCACCCTTCTCCTGCTCTCCAGATGAAACACATTCACATTGGGCTCCATTTTGTTCCCTCCTTCTCCGACCCAGCAGCACCAGCAAAGCAGCAGAGCCTGGGGAACCGTGGTTAATTGGCATCCTCTAATTACTAATTAGCTCCAAGGGGCTCTCTGCAGCTCCAAACAGTCAATAGGAATTCATCCACTGATTTAAACAAGCTTGGGAAAAGCAGAGCTGCTGGAGCAGGCTCCTAGGAGTGACCCAAGGAACTGCACAGGGAACCCACAGCTCTCCATGGAGGATCCAGCATGGGGCCATCACCACTGTAGCCCTTGCTGGGCTTCTCAGGAATGGCTCTGGAGGAGCCTCAGGGAGGGTTATAGGGTTCTCTCATCCCAGGCGAGCATTCCCAGGGGGTTCTGGCTGCTCTGCAGCTTCTCCTGCACGAGAGCCCCTCACACAGATGCCGCCATTAGAGGTGTCCGAGCAGCGTTCGTGGTTTAAAAATCCACCATTAAGAGATTTAAGTCACAAAGTCATCCCACCACCACTCCACAAACTCCATTTAGGACCCCGAGCCTCCTCGCTGCCCGACTTCACCCTTTACCAGAAGCGCTGAGGAAAGGGCAGCGTGCACAGAGCAGACCCCGGCAGGAGCCGAGGGCCCCGGTGCAGCACACGCTCCCACTCTGCAGCGCTGCCCTGCTCCCTGCTGAGCCGCTCCAGGAAATCCAGGTGAGCACTGCAGGTCTGGCGTTCCCATGGCTTCCCCACGAGAACCCCCTTCCCAGGGGAATGCTGCAGCTTCCGCACGGTGAGTCTGCTTCATCCCAAAAGAGACGGTCACCAGGTCAGCGCCTCCTTCTTCACTGCCTGGTGTTTTATATCCCAGCTCTCAGTTTCAGTAGGAAAAGTTGTGGGAAAGGAGGACATTTTCTGGCCAATTCCATAAGAAATTTAGGAGGTGCTGAGAAGGATGCTGTTTCTGGGCCAGCACAGTGAGCCCCTTTGCTGAAGGCTTCCCACCAGTGGTCCCGCTCTGCTCACTGTGGGATGTATCCCTGCCTCTCCAAGGACAATCATTTTGGGAGTTTCCTTTGAGAAAAGCATCCCATTGAGCAGGGGCCACTGCACTGCCTGGTGCACTTTTAACCCCAAGCAGCTGAGGGATGGTGTGATACCCCTCATCACAGTGCCAGGTGAGCTCAGATCCCAATCCCACAGCTCCTGGCACTTCCTGCCCACCCCTGTGCCTCTGCTCCCAGTTAGCTGCTGGGAATAAGTTTGGCCAAACGCAGGACAAGTTCCTACAGGGATGGGCCTGGTCTGTACGAAAGCTCCCACAGACTGTTATGAGGGCAGCAGGGTTTACTCCAGATTTTTGTCACCAGAGAAGCCAGAAATCCTTCAGCCACAGCAGCTCCTTCAGGACAGACAGCCCTGTCTGTGCAAACGTGTCCTTTCCCCCAGGCATCCCTGAGGCTGGACTGGACCTCCACAGCGATCTTGCCTCACTGGGTACAACAAACCAGGCATTGTCCATGACCTGGACAGGTCCCCATCCCACACTGACACGCCCCAGGGATCTGCAGAGCAGGGCAGAGACAGCCTGGAGCACCTCGGAAGTTCAAGCAACACAAGGATAAAAGGGAACAGCCCAAAAAATCATTAAATCTTTCAAAATAAAAGGATAAATTCAAGGCCCACCTTAAAATCACCCAGTGACTGAAGATGTGGGAGCTTTAAACCTGATTACTAAAGACATACAGGAGGAGTTTAAAGCCAAGCTTTAAACCCATTTAAGAAGACATCCCTCTTGCTTTCCTCCATCTTCCAAGCCCTGCTGCTTGACGGTTTGGTCCCCAGCACCATACATCAACCTTAAAATCAGCACTGACCTCAGAAAACAACCAGTACTGAGCAAATCTGGATTTCTTAGAGCATCATGAATATCCCTGAGCACACAGGGATCTGGGCTAATGAGAACAGTAACTGCAGGTCTGGGGTTTATGAGTAGGGGTATCCAGTGAGTAGACAGTACTCCAAATGAGTCAAAAACTGGGATAAAAAAGTCTCTGCCAGGCAGACACAAAGCAGCAGTGCCAGCAGCTCAAGCACCGCTACCAATAACTGTAAATAACAGCAATTAAAAAAAGCAAGGTCACTTCTGAAAGAAGTGAGAACTCAAGGCAGAAAACCACATTTAATCCATAACAACCAATGTGACCGCAGAGAGGCACAAATAATACCAAGGACACACAAAGCTATTACAAAAGTCTCTATTAAACTAGAAAAAGAAAAACAAAGCAATAAACCTGTTTGTTAAGCACAGACCAGGTACAAATCCTGATCATCTGCAGAAGGAAGCAGTGTAGAAGCTCACAGTCAAAGGGGCCAGTTTAGATGAAAAGAATGGTCATTTTAGCAAAACCAAAACAGAAACCAAATCCAGTGCAAAACAAACCACTAACCAAGTTCTACCACAAACCCAAAATGAAGCAATCAAGGAAGGATACAGAAAAACATCCCCCTTGGGTCCCTGAAGTCATACCATTTCCAAATATAAAGCAGAGTCTAACACAGTCTCCCTTCTCCAGATGGAGGCTGAAGAGCAGGAGCTCACCACTGCCAGCCAGTGCCGGGGCAAAAGCCCCACCAGACTTCATCCAAAACTGAGCAAGTTGTCCAAGAAATCGAGGAGGAACTTGGGAAAGATTTGGGAAATCTCTTTCATCCTCATTATTTACAAGCTCCTCCGAGTGCCAGAGGGGACTCCATCCCCCTGTCAGTGTCTGCAGACTCTGGTCAGAGCAGGGACCAGACTCCCTCTTGTCTGGGGACAAGAGGAACGGGCAGGAACTGATGCCCAGGAAGCTATACCTGAACGTGAAAAACTTCTTTGCTGTGTGGGATTGCCCAGGGAGGGCAAATATCTCCCTCACTGGAGGTATTCCAGAACTGTCTGGACACAACCCTGCGCCACATGCTCTGGGATGACCCAGCTGGAGCAGGGATGTGGGACCAGAGGGCCCGCTGTGGTCCCTTCCAATCTGACCCTCCCTGAGACTGTGGGACCAGGAGTGTCCCTTCCCTCAGCCAGGGTGGCTTTCCCAGGCAGCCGTGGCACAGTGCTGGCAGTGCTGCCCACACCAACACCCTCTCACTGCCCTGCTGATATTGCTGAGGTAGCCAAGCCTCACTAATGACTCCCCAGCTCCCTGGCTCTGTGGAGAGCTCACTTCATTCACTTGGGCGCTAAGTGCAGTCAGTGCTGCCCAGCTAATAGTCCCTGCCATCAATGGCACACGCAGGAGCCCTGCCAAGATGACAATTCTGCCTCTTAAAAACACTCCTCACACCACTACACAAATGGTTCTTCCTCTGACCGGCTTGTGGGAAATTTCCACCGTCCCCCGGAGCTGGAAGCACAGGAGGAACGCACTTAGGGGTGTGCTTTGGAGGGGTAGAGGGGCCCCCACACACCTGGAGCCCCACGAGCCAGCATCTCCTGCAGAGTCCAGGCACAGAGAGATCGGGACGGACAGGAGAACCAAAGTTCACTGTTTAGAATCATGGAATAGTTTGGGTTGGAAGGGACCTTAAAGACCACTCTGTTCCAAATCCCTGAACACCTTCCACCAGACCAGGTTACTCCAGGCCCTGTCTAACTGGAACATGAACACTGCCAGGGACAGGGGATCCATGACTTCTTGGTCTGTTCCAAGGAATGATGCCAGCAGAGATGGATGCACAGCAGTGACTGTTTCTGCTGTGCCGCCTTCCCCTCCCTCTCGTGGGCAGCAGAGGTGGAGAATTTCCATGGATAACCTCTGGAGATTAAGTGATGCACAGGGACTGGGGAGTGAAGGCTGGCTCAGCTGCTGCTGCACTTGCTTTCAACCCATCACACGGCAACACAGCACAGACAAGACTGTCCAATTCATCATTCTTAGGGTTGTCCTCAAGTAGTTACCAGTAACCTGCATTAACCTGCTCCCCATCAACTGGAGCACAGGGGAAAGACAAAACCCCAAAAAGCTCAACTGCCAAAATGGCAAGACCAGGGCACAAAACAACCCAGCAAACCCCCAAGTTTGTTCTAAACTGCCGTCTTCCTCCCCTGGTCACAGCAAAGTCTGTGACACAGTGCCTATAAATTTCCTCTAATGATACAGCAGTGAGGCAGAGCCCCATCTGTGCCTGGGCACAGGTGAGACTTTTCACTATCCTGTAAGTGCAGGCTGCCTTTCAATTACACTCACCAGCCCATTAGGCAAATTAGATTTGCATATGAGAGGATAACTAGAAAGTCAAGAAATAGGCCCTGAAGGAAAATACATTCTGTAAGGCTACATGTCCCTGGGAAGATGTGGACAAGGAGTTTGCTGTTCAACCCCTTAGGGCTACTTCAGGTTTTCATGGTGTTCAGGTTTCTCTCAGCTCTGGTGTGGGTTTGAGGACAGCCTCTCCACCAGGCAGAACTAAAGCCAGACAAAGACATCTGCGTTCCCTGCATCCCCACCTCCCTAAAAAGATGCCCATTTCTGCAGGGCTCTGCATCATTTGCAGGTTCTGCCTTGCAGTATGCTGGAAAGGAGATTATAATATTACTGGTGTGAGAGAATTTCAATTGATTCCACCTGCGTTTCAATAATGCATCACTGAAATACAGAATTATTTCCAGCACCCTAAGAAGGTCCAGAGGGACATGATACCCAGTGGTATGGCATTACACAGGTGTCCCATGTCACTGAGGACACTCATGTGGACTAAACAGTTCTGCTCAGGTGATTCTGAAGAATTCATCTGCCTGCATACACTTTTGGTTCTTTTTCCTGGTGAGTGTATGCAAAACAGAGACAACCTAGCTCATCTCCCAGAATCCAGATGGCACTTGCAAACCTTGTCTGTGTATCAAATGTTGTTTTTTAGATCAAGTGTCCCTGGTTGACAACACAGAACTTCACGATGCTATCTTTAGAGAGGCTTCTCTGCAAAGAAACACCCTTGGAGCATACGTTGCAGGAATATGCTAATGTGGCAGGGTGTTTTCAGTGGCCACAAATGGATCTGTTCCTGGGAGCCCAGACACCCCACAACAAGCTGAGACTGGCTGGAGCTGAAGGGTCACACAGCCCTTATGGAAAAGATGCACCAACAAGTTAAAAATTGCAGAGAAAGGTTAAGTTACACCACTGGAGAGATGCAGGATGAGCTCACAGCAAGTGCACTCGCACACAAATGATGATTACCAAAAAACCCTACCAAATGAGTGAGGGCAGCTCAAAGCAGACAGCAAAATCCGAGACTTTCCATTCCCTGATTTCTCCTACAAGTTTAGAGATTCTTACCCTACTTCCTGTTCAGCTAAGTGCAAGGATCTTATAAAAACCTAATGATTTCTCTTCCTCAAGGTCTTCACTTCCTCCCCCACATTTCACGCAAAGATAAAAGCAGCACATGCAAAGTAAGTTCTTTAAAACCAGCCCATTAATGAAGAACAAAACTCTACAAAACTTGCAGTTTCACATATTCCTGAGATGGTCGTGTTATCTTCAATGAAAAAAAAAATGGTAGCAGTTGTTAAAAGAAAACACCAGCACCCCCTAAAAAACCCACTCTGAGCTGTTTTCTATTCTCCTCAGCTCCAAGAACAAGAATCATCACCTGCATGTGAAAAAGCATGAAAAAAAACCCCTGATTTACACACACTCCCCACTAAGCAGCAAAATGGCCTAACAAAAACCAAGAAAAAACAAAGAAAGCTGCAGAAACAGGTTATGGTACAGCTCAACCCTGGGATCAGAAGGTGACACCAACAGCACTGAGGTGGCAGAAATAACCCCTTGCGCCTGCTGCCGAAAAGAACATTTCAGAACAGTGACATCAGGTAAAGCAGCAGCTTTGGAAAAAAGAAAGTGATCCAGGAGGTAGCTCCTTCCATATTGCAGGCGCTCACAGTAAACACCATATGGCCTGTTAATTTAATTAGGGAGAAGAAACCCCCTAAGTTTGAGATTTGACTTTGAAGGGTTTAAAACAAGCCTGAGGAAAATCACTGGAGATATTCCATGAGGTTGCCTTGCCTCCTTCACCCACCCTTCTGACCTGCTGCACCTGGTGGCTCTCCCCAGGCTGCACAGCACCCCTGAGAGCTGGAATTTTTTTAGAAATCCAGTACCTTCCCCACCACTGCACCTGCAGGAATGGTTCCCAGGAAGATCTGGGTGGTTCATGCCAGGCAGCCAAGTCATGAGTGGTCTGGACCAGGAAGGAGGGTGTGCAGTAAATAAACCAAGTACTTCAGCTGAACAGGATTCTCAGATAGCAACCAGAATTTTTATTTTAAGTCCTCACAATCTACATTGGCAGGTCCCACCTGTCAGAGGGAGGATGGAGCTCATGGTGAAGGCCAATGTGACAAATGGTGGAACACCAAGGCTGAGACACAAAGCCTCAGGGCAAGCCCACTCCCCATACATAAGTAAGTTTGCATCTGTAATCTTGAGATCAACCAACCAAGCTCCAGCTGTCCCCAAAGACTTCTGTATCTGAGCAAAGCCTCAGTGCAGTGTCTAATTCCAGACTAGCCAGGAGACTCTGCTGAATGAAATGTCATTCTCCATTACGAATATATCTTCCATGTCTCTGTGAGCAGAGAGGGGCTTTTCTAGGACCATTTCCAGCTAGAAGTTTGCTTTCCTGCATCTGTACCACGATAAGACACTGCAGCACCACTGCCACGCTGCCCTGCCAGGTCTCAGTACAAACTGCTCAGTGCATCACCAGCAGGAACAAGAAGTGGTTGCTGGGGCACCACCAAGAAGGCAAAGACACAAAGGGTGATGATTCCCCGAGGAAAGGCCTCCCAAGCTTAACAGCTGAGGCTTACGAGGCTCTGGTAGGCTCTCACCTTCAGCAGCCCCCTGAGGCCCAGGCAGCAGCAGGAACATCTCCACGGTGCTCCAAGGGCCACCATCCCCTCACGAGCTGCTCCGTCGGGAGCCTCCAGCACAAACCCCATGGGCACAAACCCTACGGGCACAAACCCCATGGGCACAGACCCCATTGGGAACAAACCCCATCCGAACAGACCCTGTCGGGAACAGACCCCGTCGGGAACAGAACCCGTCGGGAACAGAACCCGTCGGGAACAGACCCCGTCGGGAACAAACCCCATCCGAACAGACCCCGTCGGGCACAAACCCCATTGGGAACAAACCCCATGGGCACAAACCCCGTCAGGCACAACCTTTAGGGGTCCCAGCTGGGTAAGGGAAGCCCAAGGTTTCTCCAGAGAGGTGTGACCGACCGCCCTCAGGCCTGGGACAGGGCTTTGGCAGCCAGGCTGCCCGGGCAGGGGCACAGAGGGAAGCTCTGCTGATGCCTCCAGCACGGGCACGAGCTGCCACCCTCCTCTATTCCTGCCTGGCACAAAGTAGGTCAGGGCTGCGTGGGCCCATCCCACGTCACGGGATGTGACCCAACTGTGTTCCCCACTGGGGATGCTCCGTGCCTCTGAAGAGCAGGTGCATCTCCCAGGCCCAGGTAGGGCAGCAAGGGATGCTCCCTCCCTCCTCTTGCCAACTGCAGCCCATCTTGTCTCGAGCAAAACCCAGGGTGCTCCACGCCAGCACTACCCCAAGGGGATATTTTGGGAGGTTTGGACTTTCATGGAACTTGCTGCCCTGCAGATAAATCGTACCAGCAGAAAATCACATTGTTCCTAGAAATTTGTAACCTCAGCTGGCATGGAGTTTCTCCTTGACTCCTCTCAACAGCTGACTACAGTCAAAAATTAACATCCCACTTGTTTTATTATGTTTTCCTTTCCTATCCAGACCTAGGCTGGGATCTGTGTGTCCCTTTAATAGGTGTGTCACAGCAGTATGCCAGAATTTCCCATTTTCTAGTTAAAAAAAAAAAAAAAAAAGTGCCAAAAAACAAGCCCAAACCCAAACAACAAAACATCTAAAGCCCAGCAGACTTCTTCCTGCTAGCAAGGAAACCTGCTCTCAGGACACTGCAAAGATTTAATTTACTACCAATTGCCCTCTGGTTATTTTACATTTATGGGGTGGGGGCTGAAGAAAGGAAGAAAGCAGAGAGGGTGTAATTAGCTTTGCTTGTAAAATGTTCATCCCAGTTGTAACAGCAACTGGAGCCTATCGGGGGCTTAATAGATTTCAGGGTTTTGTTGAAGCTGAAGGGTCTGTGTGGGGTGGGACTAAAAAAAGGGGGAAAAAAATATTAAGGAAAAAAAAAAATCAATAACTGCATCCCACCTCGTGCCACAGCCCCCCATATGGAAGTAATCAAGCACAAGGGTGGCAGCTGGGGCCAATAACAGTCACCTGCAGTCGAGGGACGTGGGGGGCTCGGGATGGGTTTTTAATGCAAATTCCCCGGCGGAACAATGCGGGCGCGGGCGCGGAGCGGCAGCCGAGGGCGGCTGAATGGAACAATGGCTGCACCTGGCGCCGCGGGCAGCGCCCCGGGCCCGCACGGGCGGCAGCGCCCGGCACATCTGCTCGCACAATGCCCGCTCCCCCCGGCGCTCACAGCCCGCAACAGGTCCGAGCTGCAGCCCTCCTCATCCTCCCCCCCTCCTCCGCCACGGCTAGCAGCACTTTTTAGGGTTTCCTAGGGGTTTTTTTTTTGTTTTTTTTTGGTGAACGGGATGGTTACGCGGCATGCCCCCGCCGGCAGGTTGCGGCATTCCGCTGCCACAGGCAAGGCGAGGATGGAAAATTGACTCTTGGCTATGAAGACCTGCAGGTGTTGGTTCTTTTAAACGGTCTTCTGGTCACCTGCGATTGTCCTCCTTCAATATCCCAAGTCCTGCTGCAGCCACCAGAGATAGGAATCCCGCGGCCGAGGAAATTCAATACGCATTATTCTAAAACCTTAAGCTTAGCTTATAAAAATGCCACTGCCCAGCCCAATAAAAGGCATGATAGTTACACTTTAAAATGCTTTGAAACCTTTGAAATCGCTATTGTCCTGTCGGACATAAGCTGCTGACACACAAAGCCGTGCTAAGGTCAAGGTCTTGCCTCAGAAAATTGCCTGCAGACCCAGGAACTGAACGCGAGCCTCTCCATGCCGCGCTTTAACTGTGGGATCACCGCTCACCATTTCTTCCTGGCCGCTGCTCCCGCTCTAAACAAAGGTTTTTCCAGCCGTTCCCTGAACGCTGCATGAATTAAGGCAGTCTCCATCATAAAAATAAAAGTTGAACAGGCTCCCAGAGACCTGCAGTGACGCTGCCCCAAGGGACTGCTCTGGAGTGTCTGTCGAAACACATTTCATACCTAGCTCCTAACAAGCAATCAGATATGGAAGTAGTCACTAGATAAAGGCAAGCTTACAATCCAGCCCACAACAAGTATGGATAAGCCAGCTCTTACAACGGGAAAAAACCCAACAGGCAAGAGATTATGACCAACTCCTGCTCAGATTTAAAAATGAGCCAGCATTGACTTAAGTCTGCTGCATGTGCCCAAGTCCTCAAATGACTGTGTTCAGCTCTCCAGCTATACTATAAACATCACACATACACGTCAAACAAATCTTGTTTTCTGTCCAAACCTTAAAAAAACAGATCTGGAAAAAACAAGAGGCCACCTGGCTCCCCCATCCCATCCCATAACTGTGGGAGAGCCCTGCCTCCTGCTAAATGCTGCTGGTGGTTACTGCATTTATGGGTCAGTTTGGGGACTGGAGGGCTGATTGACTTGAAAACTCAGCTCCTGCAGTCAAACCACACAAACCTGTCAAACCAGTGATAACCTCTACAAGCCAAAATCCACCGTGGACGACGCAAGACAAAGATCTGTAAAGCAGCAGTAAAATCATTTGGGACTCACGCTCGATGCGACAGGCGAGGCAGCATTAAGTGAAAACCCACTCTCTTGGGGACACTGGGGTCCTGTAAGACTGAGGAGAATAAACCAGAGAAAAACCCAAACCCAACAGCCTGACCCAGGGTTCACGTGAGCAAAGCTCCCTTTGCTTTGGCAGGTTTAAACAAGCCTCTGCAGCACCAGCAGATGCAAGTTGCAAAAATAGCAGCATCTTGGAAGTAAGCAGGGGCTGTGGCTCCAGTCCCTGGGCAGAGCAGAGCCTGGCTTGGCAGCACTGGTTTGGCCTTTTCAGTATTAAATAGAGTTTCTGCTCTTTTCCTCGGGGCATTCCCTGTGTAATAGAGTTTTCAGATTAACGATTTATTCTCCTTGCCTTTAGCAATTCTGCTCCTTCCTCAAACCCTTCAAATCCTTCCCTTTGCTTAGCTGCACTTTCCTGTTGGCAGTATTTGCTCAAACTGCCTTTGCCTTACTCCTTTTTCCTTGTTTCCCACACTGGAGTCTCTGAGTTTTGCATTATTGGTGTGTTTCTCTAACTGCTGGATGTGATGGGCTACCTGGCTGTGAAGGGTACACAGTCATTTAGGTGAAGCCTAGGTAGTTCCAAAAATCAAACTAAACATCTTTTCCATATTAATAGTGAAAATCATGTCATCCAGAAGACAATAGCAGGGGGAAAAAAGTGTCTTCATTTGGATGTCCTGCACCATTTCTATAAAATTATTAGGACTGGAGAAAGAATTTCAAGCCACCCTCTTCCCCAAAAATACAACCACCTCTCTCATCTGAGCACTCGGCTCATCAGGCATCCTAAATAGTTTTTAAAAATAAAGGAGCTTGAAGAAAAAAAGAAAGTTTCCTGCAGGGCTTGAGCAAGTCTCTACCAAATTAGTTGTTTAATGGCCAAATCGTGCTGCCCTGATGCCGGCAGAACTTCCGTTTGCTTAATCAGGGCTCGACCCGCGAGGAGACCGCAGGAGCAGCTGCTCCAACACCCTGCACTGCCTTCACAAATTCAGGAAGTCTCCAGGAGAGCAGCAGCAGAGGAGCACGGCTCTTTGCTCCTAAGGTACCATCACACCCTGAATGGCTTTGCTGGAGATTTCTGGGGTTTCAAACTCCTTGTGCTGGTGCACTTTGAGACATTGAAGCGCACACACTCCTTCTGTCCCCTCTCCAGGGACACCCAGGAGGTGTTCGGTGTGTCTCTAGAACCAGGCTTGTAATATATAGTATTTTTAAAAGCCTCGGCCCAAATGCTTGCATGCTGCAAAAGAAGGAAGAACTTAAGGTGGCCCATGGAGTGGCCAAACTGGCCGAGCACAGAGCTGCAGCCCAAGCACGCTGCCAGGGAGCCCAGCCAGGCTCTCCCTCAGGAAACCCCCTCATTTGGCACATTTAAAGCTAACCCGGACAAAGCAACACCAAAGGGAATCATCCTGCACCAGACAGCCCAGCAAATATTCCTCTCTCTTTTCCCAGCCTGACAGCAAGCGATGCTCAGCCACATTTCAGCTCCCCAAACTTTGAGTGCTGATTTTGGTGCATCTCCTGGGGCTGGGCAGGATTTCTCCAGCACATAAAATGGACTGAGTATCATTGCACAGGAGCCGAGTGGAGTAGGGGGCAGAAAAAGCTGGTAATATTTGGGGGAGCAGCTTAAACATGCAACAGAGGGATCTTTACAACAAGCTACACCGGAGGGTCAGAGGAGTAATTTCAACTGCTGAACCTTCCCAAAAGACAGGGAGGGGGAAAAAGGGCAGGTTTAAACTAAATATGCAAGATTCAGGGATTACAATAGAAAAAGAGAAAATACAGCCTATCTGCAGCCTGACAGTGAAAATATACAGGGGAGGTGTGTTCTGGTATCACAAGATTGAGCTGGGAGATTCAGATGTTGGGAGCATCAGTTGCTGCTCAAGGAGTGCAAAGACAAAAAGGGAGCAGCCTCTGCCACAATGCAGAGAAGCCCTGAAAACACAGGGAAAATTAAGGAAATTTGGGAGCCAATGGAAAAAATCCACCTCTGCAGTTTACCCCCCCTCCCCCCAGCTTCAATACCAGCATGCAGAAACCAGAGTAAGCCCAGGCACAGCAGAAAAACACGTTCTGCTAAAACACACAAAACCCTTCCTGCTTTGCCATTTCCCCAGAAAAAGCCAAATCCCAGCCCTCTGCTCATGAAGGGGGGGTCGGGGGGGAAGGAAAAAAAAAAAAACAACAAAAAACCAACCATTCCATAGCAACCCAGAACGAGCTGTACCGCAGCTCTCCTCGGAGAGAGTTCAGTGTTTTCTCAGCTGCAGAACCCTCGCATGCAGCCGGCTGGGCTATTGAAGTTTTCCCCAGCACTGCAGAGGGCCGAGGCAAGGCTGGCGAAGCGCTGCGGCCGCCGCTCCCACCCTCTCCCTGTACCTGCTCCCGAGGTGGAGGCTCTCCCCAGCCCGCCTGCGAAAGCCAAGGCGCTCCCCAGACCTCCCCGGCGGCACCAGGGCTGAGCATCCCCCCGAGCATCCCCCGCGGCCCCGGGTACGCCGAGAGCTGCTTCAAAATAATCCCATTCCTTGCTTACCCTACCCAGCGAGGTTGCAAGGATCCAGCTGCTAGCAGTGCGATACACCTCGTTTCTTTCAAACGGAAAGAAAAGCGCTCTTCTTCCTCCTCCTCCTCCGCCCGTGATCTTCGAGCGCAGCCGGAGCCCAGCCTGCCTTCTCCTTTCATTAGCTGGACATGTGTCAGGTCCCGCACATCTGCGATTTCTCACTGCCTGGAGCCGCCTGTCCGATTCCAGGGAAACACAGATGGATCCCAGATGGGAAGGTCCTGCCAAACAGACCAGCTCTCCACCTTGCCAGAATACCCAGCTTAGAGGCACACACCCTCGGCTCCCTGCCTGCTCCCTGCCTGCGCCGCGCTGCTGCCAGGCTGCTCGCCAGCTGATGTCACCAGGCACACACCTACCAGCGCCTCGCCGCCCGCCTGACATTAACTTGTTAAATACACGCGATTTGTTTATGGCCGGCAGGAACAGCGAGGCAGCGGCAGGAGCAAAAGAAGCTGCCACCCTCCCCGGAGCAGCCCTGCCTTGTGCGGCACCGCGGGCACAGCAGCCTCCGTCTCAGCCCCGGGTTTGGAAATCGGGATGAGCTGTTGGGCAAACCGGCGGATTTAATTTTCCGAAGGTTTCCCCATGCGCGTAAATCTTCGATGCAGACTTTCCCCCCCCCCAGCCCAGTGCCAGAGTTTGCGGCGCTGCAAAGCTGGCATGTGTTAGCAATTAGAAGCAACAACAAGATAACAAGATACTGATGTTGCAAGGGTACCAAACGCGGACTGGAAAATTCAAAAGGAAGAACAATTAAATGTGTAACATACTACCCGGCTCGAAGAGGAAGTGTTAAAGGAAAATGTAAACCCGAAATGTTTTATACCGGGAGTAAACTCCACCAGAGATGTCAGAGCAGTGAGGGACGCTCGGAGCAGGAACTCACTGGGCACGGCCACGTTTGATCATTTCCCCGCTCCCGGCAATGCACAGACGTGGCGGCTCCGCCACCTACAATCCTCCTGGCAATCCTGACAGGCTGCTCCCCGAGGTGCGGCGCGAACAACGGATTTTAACTGGAGGCCCCTGACTAATCCCATCAGCCCGGCACCATCCACCGCCAGCCGGGCGCTGGGCAAACGCGGATTTACACAACAGCATTCCCGGCCACGCCGGCGGCCGCCCCTGCCTGCCGGGGTACCGGCCCGAGCGGGGGCAATCACCCCTCCAGACTGCCCGAGTATCCTGCCCCACACCACCCCAGGAGGAGAAACAACGTCTGCGTTTTGCCTGCAGACCACGCACAGGCACGTCTTAAGATGTCAGGAGGGATCCACAGCTCCAGTCCGTACAGCTGAGCAGGCTCAGGTCTTGATCCTTTCCAAATCTCTGCAGTCAACACCACCTTCTTTGCAGGCAACACCATCTTTCTCTCCAGCTACTTTTTTTGAGAACCAGGGACCTTGGCACTTTCACAGTTCAGCAAACTAAGAGCCTGCCACTGCCCAAGCTGGGGGATGCTGCTTTTTCACAAGTCCAAAAATCACACATGCCAAATTCTCCACAGTTGGTGCAGGCATGACGGGATAGTTGCTTGTTCACAGGCAGCAAAATGCTCCTTTTTATGAAATTCCCAGTGCTCTGGCATGCTACTGCTAACTGCTATGTCCATAAACCTTCTGGAGGTACTGCCCCCCCGGCATCTCACCTAACCCTTCCCCCGGCTTCTCTGCTGCTTATTCCTAATTAGTTTAAGGTACCTCTGCTTCCCTTTGGGAGTGGAAAAGGCTGTAAAGGGAGAAAACTGCTTTAAAGGCAGCATTAAAAAGCATTCTGCAAGCAGGCACGGCGTGAGTTCATGAACACAGGGGCCACGATCTCCTCCTGCAGAGGACAGTATAGGCAGGATGCTGCATGGTAATGGGGGGGGCAATTTGGGCAGGAGACTTTGGGCTGCTGGAGGAGCAGATGAAGCTGCTGCTTCCCTGGCTGGGCAAACACATCACTCTGAGAAGAACAGCCTGGCTACAGGTAGAGGGGGCACAGGTTTACAGCAGCTCTCCTTCCTCCAACCCTCACCCAAGAGCAGCAATTCCACACGCTTCAGTTAGGAAAAAAGAAGGGAATCACATTCAAGTATCAGCACACAAACACCTGGAGCATTCCAGGAGATGATGCTCAGGCAGCAAAACAGGTTGGGAACAGGCAGATCCAAGAGTGCCTCCCAGCACCCCCTTCTTCCAGCACCCCAGTCCCCACTGGAGGGGCTGCTGGCAAGGCACATCAATAAAACATTTCAGTTCAGAGAGTTCAGCTCGCTGGGGCTTCTGACACTTCTGATGGAGATTGAGCAAAATACCGAAGCTCTCAATATTTCATAAGCTGAGATGGAAAAACCATCTCTAAATTACACAGACAATGAAGGGAGGCACAACCCAAGCAGCTCCACCAACACCAGAACTAATGAAGTTATTTTCCTATGGACTTGCATCTCATGGTTGGCTCCCCGGCACCTCACGCTGTGAGGTCCCCAACAGGAGCCGTCCCCGGCCGGGTCGTGGCGACAGCGGTGGCTCTCATGTGGATTCTCTGATGTCTTCTAAGAAGCAAGCTCATGTTGCAGCTCTGTCCCCAGTGGAGATGGTACCGGGCAGATGGATGCAGCCCCTGTGCTCCCAGCATTAATCCAGCATCAGACACCGCTGCTCCCTGTCCAGCCCTGTCCCGCATCCCCAAACCAGCCTGAAACGGGGCAGAGAACTCAAAAGCTGACTTTGGTCTGAGTGTGACAGAGGGGGATATGCTGTATGACAAACAGCAGATGCTCAAGAGATGCAGCCTGGGATCTGTCAGGTCTTTGGGTCAAAGCTGTAAGAGAAGTACCCTCAGAAGGCACAGGGACAAGTTTGGGGGGTGTTACAGAAATAGGTAACCAGCATGAGGTGTTCCCTCGCCTGCTTTTTTAATCGTATTTCAGCTTAAGGACCTGAACAGTTCGTAACGCTTCACACAAAGCTGTCCACAACAGTGAGAACTGGGTTCTAACTACCCTTTGTCAACCCACGGCCAAATAAATCTCTTCAATGTTTTTACATCCTAAAGCACTTTGAAATGTCAAGAACTCAGGTCACTGCAAGTATTTTAAGTATAGTTACAACGACTTTATAAACCTTTATGAAAAGGCACACAACTCTTTGTCATGGCGTCCACAGCCCAGTGTCTACCAAAACCCCATCATCCTCAAGGGAAGATGACCCCAATTCTTGCTAGGGAGGTAGGAATAGGCCAGACCTCATGGCTCACCATTACAGTAAGAAAGATGGTTTTGTGCTTTTGGGTTCTCCAGGTATAAAAACTACGGACACCAGGGTGCCCTGAGTGGAACTCATTGCCAAACCTCCTTTGAAGGGCTCATGGATTGTGTCCTACACATGATCCACATGCCTCAGCTCACCCAAACCGTGACCTAACCCTAGGCTCATCCCTGAGCTCACCACTGGCAGAGGCAGGTCCGTGAAGTACAGAATCACAAAACCCCACAGTGATTTGGGTTGGAAGGGACTTTAAAGCTCAGCTCATTCCACCCCCTGCCACGGGCTGGAACACCTTCCACTGTCCCAGGTTGCTCCAAGCTCCAATGTCCAACCTGGCCATGGGCACTTCCAGGGATCCAGGGACAGCCACAGCTGCCCTGGTCTCCACGTTGCTCCAAACCCCATCCAACCTGGGACGACGAGTCCATCCACATGTGATCTACTGACCCCCCTCACTGTTCCCAAGAGGCTTGTCTGCTCCTAAATATGCATTAAAGCAGATTTTGTAGCCCAGACATCACCAGCACAGCAGAAGGAAGCAGAACTGCAGGCAGCACAGGGACAACTGCCTTCCCCAGCTCACCATGCTAATCTGCTTCTGCTTTCTTCTCCTGGGAACGTTCCATGGAAAGAACGATGCAAGCAAAGTTTGAACACTGGGAGCTATTGATACCTGCTACTCAGTGTGGTTTCTGAGGAAAGTGAGGAAATCTGAAGAATTTTTCCAGTTTGCAGTGGAATTTTTATGCCTATCACAGCCCATTGCCACAGCGAGCACAAGAGACCCGAACTGCTTCTGATTTCTCTCCTACTCCACAGATATTTCATGATGTGCCTCGGCTTTATTTTTTGCCTGCTGCGTTCTCACCTCAGAAAGAAGCTTCACTTGAATTCAAGGCAACCCTGGAAAGCCTTTGCCTTTTTAAGCTGACCACTTTCCATCGCACAGAAAAATAAATCCAAATGCACTAAGGCAGCCAAAGCCGTTTATCAAGCTAAGTAGAAACCGTAAATTCATGCTAACTGGAATCTGATGGAAACCAATTGGGATCCTCCTCCTCCTTCAGGCTCAGGTCTGGCAGGAAAGTCAAACATTTTATTGCCTTCTTTATGCCTCACAAGACAGTGGAGCCAAGAAGGGACTGCTCCCTTTGAAGCCATGCTGGTGGGGTTGCAAAGGACACTCAGTGGCTTGAGTTCAAGCTCAACCCCCCAAAACAGAGATTAGACCTCTCCATTCCTGGCAAATTTATCACATTTAACAAACATCCTCTTTTCAATACATCCATTATTTGAATTAGCACATGGCAGATTATGTTAACAAGCTTAATTTGTCACAGAATTGTGGACAAAGGTTTGGGTTGGAAGGGACCTTAAAGCTCACCTCATTCCAACTCCTTGCCAGGGACACCTTCCACTGTCCCAGGGTGCTCCCAGCCCCAATGTCCAACCTGGCTTTGGACACTTCCAGGGATCCAGGGGCAGCCCCAGCTGCTCTGGGCACCCTGTGCCAGGGCCTGCCCACCCTCACAGGAAACAATTTCTTCCTAATATCCTGTCTAACCTTGCCAAGGTACACCCTCTTATCAGTTCCAGACCCTTGTCCAAAGTCCCCCACCAGCTCTCTTGGAGCCCTGTTAGGCACTGGAAAGGGCTCTAAGATCTCCCTGGAACTTTCTCTTCTCCAGGCTGGACATCTCCAGCATCCCCAGCCTCTCCTAGAGCAGAAGAGCTGCAGCCCTCAATGAAATCCAAATTCAATCACATCACCTCCTTCAAGAGTGAACATGAGCAGTGTTTGGCTCTTGTGCCATTTCAATCCTGCCCAGAGAAGGGGAAAACCACATTAAAAGTTGGCCTTAACTGAGCTGGAAGAATTTTACACCCGGAACATCCGCAATCAAACATTGCCAAAAAATCCCCAAAGCAATCAGGGGGAGCAAAGATGCAACAAGGAATTAAACACAATCTGAGGAAGTTACTGAGACTACTCCTGGCCACCCATTTAGGGAGTGGACACACAACACCTAAACACATGATGCTTTATCCCTGTGGCCACATATGTAAAGAAGAAACATGCAGGAACCAATGTCCTATGCAAAAATATCCCCTCCAAAACAACAAACCAATTCCTAAATCTAACACCCTTGCTCTGATTAGAAATCCAAGCTTCTGTAGCTGTCACGGGTATTTAAACCAAACACAGAAATATGGAAAAAATGAGTAATCCTATTTGGAGAGAGTAAAATCCAGCCTGCAGAGGATTAATTCCAGTCCAACAGCGCTGCAGCTTGACAGCATTTTCCAGATCAATAGCAGTGCCATTTGATTACAGAGATTTGTTTGAATACATATATTCACTCCCCTCCAATTGTCATTTCGGTGATTCTCAACTTTAGTTGCCCAACACCCAGACCAGGAGCACTCCTGGCACTGGAAGCTGTGTGGATGGAGCTCTGCTGCAGCTCTCAGTCAGCTCTCCACTACTTTACAAAACCCAATTTCCTGTCTACATCTGACAGTTTTGCCCCACTCCTTGCAGGGCCACCCTCTTTTAGCACCTGTTTATGGTGCAGGCAAGCTTTGGAAGCCCAAACCCTCCCTTTTTCAGGTGAGGTGGTGGCTTTGAGAGCTGTGTCCTGGATCAAGCACCCTACTCTGGGCTCCTAGTGCTCCTCACCACCAGATGTAGGAGACCATTTACAGGTTAAAGTCTAATGAAGCAGAATTTGGGGGTTTTGCCTCATCCCAGGGGCCACTGTGAGCAATAAAATGCATGTGATGGATCCTGAGCCCCTTCCCTACAGCAGGCTCACTACATCCCAGTTTGCTTCCAGCACGTCCCTCCACTGGGGCCTTCCCTGCCACAAGCTCTGGCTCTTCCCCTGAGAATGGCTTTTCCTTCTTTATCTCGGGCTCTTTTAACAGAAGCCTTTTTTCCCAATTTCACCCTGAGCTTCCCTCTGCTCCAGGTCCTGGGACTGCACATCTGTGAGGGCTGCTGGGGCTCTGCTCCTTTCCCACTGCTTTGAAGGAAGAAAGTGGTACCCCCCCACCACACAGCCACCCAAGGAAGGTTCTTTTCTCATTTATTAGTTGTCACTAACCTGGTAACCTTGATTAAAAATATCTCAATTCCAGTCTCCCTTTAAAAAGAAATAAAAAAATTTAAAAAAAACCAAGTTGCTTTGTTCATTACACGCAGCAAAGCCACCAGGTGAGGATTTTAAGCAAGGTTTCCCAGTAGCATCCCAGTTTGTTGGCTTTGCAGGTTTAGCACCGAGCAGGGTTCCCTTCCTTCCGTCCTCAACCAAGCGCAAAAAACACGTTTCAAACGTGGTTTTTGCTCGATTTCCCTACATTTATTTTTTACCCATTTTTCTTTGCCAGCTCCCTTCTCCTGCTCTCCGCTGACCCTTTAGACCTAACAAATGCTGGCTTTAGGAAGAGAGAAAAAAGAAGAAAGAGCCCAGCTCAGCCCTTTGCGCCTGGCCCGGCATTCCAGCGCTGCGCTCCCGGCTCCACAAAGTCTGATTTAGGAGCACTGCTGGGAGCGATTAGTTTACGAAAGGCCCAGCACGCCCACCCAGGCACAGGGAGGGCGAGAGGCTCCCCTTTCCCCGCTGCCATGTGCCTCCCATCCCGGCAAGGCTGGGGCAGGCAGCCAAGGCAGAGCCGGCCCGGGCGGCGGGCAGCAGCGCAGAGGTCAGCGGAGAGCGCTGGAGACCGTCCACAGCCCGTGCTGCCGCAGGAGAGATTAATTAATGGCATGCTTATTAAGAGGGTTCAGCCTCCATCCGGACTCTCCTTTTATCCTGCCCCTCGTTGCTCCTTGTTGCCATGTCCTGTAACCACTTCTTCCTTTTTTGCATCCTTTTCCACCTCCACTACCGCGCTTTTAATCTTTTTTTTTTTTTAGCTTTTTTGCCTTGTTTTTGCTTCCCTTCTCCACTCTCTGCTTCCACCACCTCCAGGCTCCTCGTCTGCCTCCATCCCTTCCCCGACAGCACAGAGAATCCCCAGCAGCCGATCCTGAAAATCATCACTGTCCTCCCAACCACTGGAAGCCCATGGAATCTGCTGAGCAAGCTCAGCCACCTGCCCAGGTGTCTGCTACCTGACCCTGTTATCCTCACAAAATTAAAGCATGCATCAGCCTCCCAAAAATGTGTGGCATGGGGAAATTAATGGCATGCTCTGCCAACAGCTGCCAGACTTTGGCCAGTTTATTACCCCAAAATGCCGGGTGTGGATGTAAGATGGAGTTAACTCCCCCAAACCGAAGATCAGCTCAGTGAGGCAGTGAGAAAGGAAAGGGGAAAAACAAGCAATGAAGCATCATTTTGGAATCATCAGGGTTTTGACATTCTCCAACTGGCTTTTATTAGCATTGCATCTGTGTTTGGGTGCCTGAAGGAGGAAAAAAAAAAAAGGACAGACTAATTTCCAGAGGTACAGAGCAATCAGCAGGTTCTCTGCGCTTCCACCGCCTCTGGAGTGCTTGGATGCAGCTAAAGGAGGACCAGGCACAGTCAACAAGGACCTGAAATTTTATTACCTTCCCCTCCTGCCGGAAGCAGAGCCTATTTGCAGATTTACAGCTCGTGTCAACAGGAAGTTCGTGTTTACAAGTTTCCTGGAAAAAAAGCCAGCATTCCTGTCCTCCACCACAGCCTGGTGGGAATGCTGCCTTGTGGGGGAGTGCTCAGATGGCCATGGGAGACAGGAATGAGTTTTAGCTATGTAAAACATACAGACAGATAGATAAAGCTACCAAAAAAAAAATAAAAAATTGAAGGCCAGAAGGAGAACAGTAATTCAGCAATTTGGTGGAAAATGCACAGCAAGACAGCACAGCCGTGTCTGGAAAAATACTTTTGTAGCATCTGGGATTCACACTTCAAAAACGCAGAAGAATTTTAAGAGGATGAAAAGCTATATTCAGGCTAACATGAATTTTTCTCCTCTGGCCCAACTCTCCCGTCATTCCCATTACACTGTTCCTCCAAGAGCCACAGCCAGGCTCAGCTGGTCACACTGGGGTGGGCTCTCCTCTCCCAGTAAAGGCATTAACAGGACCACAGTTTGTCTGGTGGTGCTGCTGGACCCACCAGCATCCATCCATCCCCAAGCCCAACCCCAGATGGAGCTGAGGACATTGTTTATTGCCTTCACAAACTGGAGCCTTGGGTCTAAACAGCCCTATCTTGTGAAACCCGGATTTAAAATCTTCCCCTTTTATATGGTTATTAAAGAAAAAAGAAACAAAAAAAAAACCATCAAAAAAACTCCAAACAAAACTGAAACCAACCAAAAAAACCCCACCATTTTTGTCCAAAATTACATAAAACAAGAGGACATGAGGACAGCCAAAGGTCAAGCAGCCAGAGCTCTACCAGGATGCCAAAGACCCAAATCACTAAATATTTATTTAGGCTGTGCTGTACAGTTTAGTAAAGACAGATACGGAGTGCCTAGAGTGATCTCCTGAGAACATACTGCTCCCAAGGAAAGTTTCTGTCTTGACAGATGGACATTTTCCAACAGAAGGATGATCCAGTCGCAAGATCCCTCTGAAACAAACTCATTCAACAACACACAACAGGTACAGAAAACCCAAGTCTCAAAAAGCCACACTTAGCTTCTCCCTGGAGAAAGAGCTGGAGTAAACCAAGCTGACAAAGCACCCAACCCACCCAGCCTTACCAACTTCCAGGATTTAACATGCAGAAGCTTGAAACAGCCCACAGAAGAGGAAACTCAGAACGGGTGCAGGTATCAGGTCCTTCCAACACCACCACAGCTGTCCCCAGCACAGATTCTTGCATCCACAGGTGTCCCCAGCACAGATTTAGGGTGACCCCCCTCACCCAGAGCTGCACGTCTCCACTCATTCCCTGAGTATTTGAGCTCTTTCCACATCAACCAGCAGCACTAAGAACAAAATTCCCAGTAGAATCAGAGAGATGAGAGAGTCACACTAAGGTCCCCAAACTTATTTTTCTACCCTAAGTCCTTAGCAGGAAACCATTACTGAGGAGCTGCCTGCCCTAGATCCAAGTATTTCACATCCAGGTGTCACCATCCCTGTGCAGAGGGATGGAAGTTCAAAGGGAAGATTTTGCAATAGGCTGAAAGGAACATTTGCTGAAAGCATCCCATCAAAGCAGGCAGGTCTCTTCTACCCCACACACTGGACATACATGTTCAGACAACTTCAAGAGCCAGAAAAACCCAAACATCAGTATGGTGAAGTTAATTTGCAAACATGCAAAGAGAGGAAAAAACAAGAAAATAATTACCTTCAATCCAAACCTCAGATTTACTAAACTTGAAACTTCAAAAGTCATCAAAATATTCATTTTCTACACCATGAGTTACATTAAAAAAAAAACACAAACTCAGGAAGAAGAATAAGAAAGAGGCATCTGAACTTAAGAAACAACAATAAAAACCTGGAGCAGGAGATAAAAAAGAGATTCATCAGCAAAATCCTCTAAAGTGGGGTTGGAGTTGATGGCAGAGGCAGTTAAACTGCAGCATTCTGCAAAGAGCTAATTTGATTTGGCTGTCACTACTGGGGAAAAAAAACACAACAACAACAAAACTAAAGCAGCTCAAACACACATTAACTTCCTCTTCATTTCATTAATCCTACCCAGGGCTGTGGCCCAGGTGAAGCTGAGTTTATTGCTCCCGAGCCTGCTGTGGGGTGTGCTCTGCCCAGGTGAGCCAGCACCTCCTGGGGCTGCTCTCAGCCTCTCCCAGCTGTGTTTTCCCCACGTCCCAAACGGCTCCACCTGGCTCTGCAGATGGAGCAGCTGCAGTTGAAGGCAAACACCTGGTGAGCCACAGCCCTGCCCTGAATTAGGGGGAGATCACAGTTACAGCAGCTCCTGCCCTACTGAAGGCCAGATCAGGGGTGTAAGTGCTGTGTTTGTGATTAATAATCTGTCCCCTTTGAGCCCAGGGAACCTGAAAAGCTCAGCTGGGCAGCTTTGCACTGACCAGCCACCAAAAACCTCCTGAAGACGAGGAAAGGAGTGCTAAATCCAGCACAGGTCCTACTCAGAGCGGACCGCCACTGGATGCTCCAAGGATTGGACCTTTACAACAGCTGCATTTCCCACACACCAGCTTTGGGCTGCACCAACCCAACCAGCACAGGAGCTGCACATGTGCCCAGGCTCCCTGATGGGCTCCAGGCTGGCAGGAGGCTCCCTTGGGATAGAGGAAGGAAGACCCTCGTCCTGTTCATTGCTGATGTCTGACCTGGTGAATACTTGGAAAGTCACTTCTCTAGAAAAACATTTAACAAATACTATCCTCTAGGGAATGTCATAATGGGCAGAGCAAGAGAAGTGCTAGGACTGTTTTTTAAGGGATTTTTACAGCAGTCACGTCAAGTAACATCTCTCTTCAAGTCAATACTGCAGTCTGAGCAGGCTTTTAGCCCAACAGTTCCTTCTTCTTGGAGACTCCTTACAACTAAGCAGCAATGTCATACAACTACCTGGTTGGCAGTGCTGCTTCAGCATTTCTTTGCACCATTTTCCTCCAACTTCTTGGTCAGTGATGGCAATACTTATATTAAGAACACAAGACTTTATAAGACTAAAACTGGAGAGGCAGACAGTGCATTTAAAAAAAACCCAAACCCGCTTCCCAACAGGCTCCAGACATTTATGGTCACCAAAGCACCAGCAAAATAAGCTGCTTGTTACTCAGCAGTAATTTTCAAGTGACTTGAGCTGAATTCAGTATTGTAGTCACACAGGACAAAAAAAATCCATGAGAAATGCTCAAGGCTAGGCTGGAGTGGGCTCTCAGCAACTTGGGATAGGGGAAGGTATCCCTGCCCACAGCAGGGGTTTGGAACAGGATGATCTTTAAAGTCCCTTCCAACCCAACCACTCTGGGAGTCTATGTAACAAAATGTTGGGGGAAAGGGAGATAATTTAAGGTTTAAATTAAACCTTGCAAGGCCAAACTGACAGGAATCAGTTCCAGAAAGCCTGCAGGGTCAACTTGTATTGACTATAGAAGAACCTTGTGCAAATTAAAAGGTTTCCCTGCCTGTTTGTTTCAGCATATGGAAAAGCTGCAAATTCATTCCCTGAGGTTCTCACTGAGGAGGCTGTTAAATGCCAGGACGAGTCTCAGGACTGGGATGTTTGGTAAGGAGTGCTGGAGGTGCAGCCTGCTGCCATTCTCCCACGTGCTCAGGAGTCAAATCAAATCAAGCCGACATTTGTAGAAGCCCCTCTCGGGCCCCGTTTCCAAACACCTGCATCCCTGTGTCTCCTGGGTCCCCCAGTTTCTCAGGGCATCTCTGCAGGCAGGAGCAGCTCACTATGAAAATGCACAGTGCCTGTCTTCCTCACCCATGCAGAACAGCTAATCCCAGCAGGATAATCCTGCTTTAATGAGGAAACTATAGGGCCTTTGATAAAGCACATAAATCTTATAAAACCCTACTACAACATTCCTTAGTCTCTGGGACTGGATGACCGACCTCTAAAATGAATTTTGCATGTGGCTGTCTCAAGCTGTGGAAGGTAACACGTGGCAGGGAGACCAAACTGCTTCCCCTTGTTTGCAAGACACCATAAAATCTCTAACAGTGCTGGAGGCAAATTTCCCATGCCTCTGGACACGTGTGCCACTCCATCAACAAAATACCTCATCCTCTGCCTGCCACAGGAGCCAGAGGACACCGACATCTGCCACTCCTTTTCTCCAACTCACAGCACACTTCCCCAAATGGGAATGGCATGACATAGCTGACCTGCCCCAAGTCAGTGGCTCCAAAGGTCCAGTGATTTCCTGCAGCCCAGCAAAGAACTGGGAGATGGCAGGAACTCCATCAGAGCCAACCTGGGCTGCAGCGCAGCTGCTGAGCTCCAAGATAAACTTTGGAGCCTCTGCCAGACTGGGAATCTGTGTCAGGTGTTGCATGACAAAAATAATAATAAAAGAAAAANAAAAAATTGAGAACAATTCCTCATTATAACTTAGGTGTAGAAATCCACAGACACTTTTTTCTGACCTCACAAGACCTTGCTCCAGCACCAGAAAAGAACCCAATGAATTGACATTTCAACACTTTCTTTTCCCCTCAAGTACAAACACACAACTGCTGAGAAAAAGCAGCGATGCTCTGACCTGACACGACCAGTCGTGTTGAGGGATAATTCCTGTGCTGTATCAGTGACTGGAATTACCAGGGCTTTGCCAACAGCTTAATGAGATGGAAACTCACGCTCCCACTGCCAGAATTTGTTTGTCAGGCTATAAACTATTTAGATGCCCTGAATATTTTGTTCCTGTGTTATAAAACAGGTGTGAAGAGGTGCATCTCCATTCACGGAGCTGCTGCTTGGAGCAGCACGGCCTTTTGGACAGATCTAAATTCCTGGTGTGCTGCATGTACACAGGGAGAGCTGTCCATTGGCTTGTCCTTCACCAAAAGGGGCTCTCAGAGCTTGGATGGGGACTGGGTCACACCTGCCCAGAGTCCACCTGAAGCTGGGCCAGCTCCGAGTGGTGCTGCCGGGTTCTCCAGGGCTTCCCAGGCCACCTTAGTCCAGCAGGAGCAGCAGCAGGGCAGTAAAAGTGCAGTGCTGGTGGAAACTGAGGCAATCCTTACACATGCACAAGGGAAAAGGGGAGGTTCTGTGCCCACCAAACTATCTTGTTTGGTACCTGTGAGACTGAAGGCAAGAACTCCTGCACGGATCAGATCCTGGTTTTTGGTGCTCAACTGTCCTTACACCACCAGGATAGTCTTCAGCACTCATGGAGGATCAAGATGTGGTCAACAATGTGCAGGAGCAGTGACTGAGCCTGCAAATGTTTTTTCTGAGCACATTTTACCATAAAAACATAATGAATTTCATTCCATTAATTTTATCTCAAACTTAGCTTTCTTAATTAGAGGTACAGGGCTCGAGGGAAACTGCTCTAATTATTAAATGGGAAGTAAAACCTGATGTACACAGTAACTGCAGTGACTGAAAACTTAAATAAAACTGGTAGAGTACAAATCAAGAAATATCTAAAAATCACCTGCTCAACAGTTTGTGTGCTCTGATAGTTATTTACCTATTCACATACACAGTGAGGTTTTATTCTCCCTCCTGCTAAAATCAATACTACACAGGAAAAAAAAGGGATGTTCAACGAGGAGACAAATATATTTAAGAAGAAAACAGTCAGACAAGCACCTGGGAATGTTTTTGGAGTACTGCAGTGCAAAACCAAGACTCTCCCTCAGAAGATTCCATCAAATTAACTTATAGGTGCTTAGCATGCCTAGATAAAGAGGGAAAACCAAGCCTTCATGGAAAAAAATCATCCCCTGGGGCGATAAAAGGACACCACCAGTGTGTCCTGGAATGTGGAAACTCAGGTGGGCCAAGGGCAGTAATCTGAATTCAGGTGTTTTGCAGCAGAGGGGTGAATAAACAGCAGTAAATGGATGCAGGTGATCCACCCACAATTCCAGTGAGCTGATCTGCAGTCGCTGATAGGGGAGCCTAAGAACAAGCCACTGCCTGCGTGTCACGGCTCCTGACCCTGCCGGTTCAGGAGTGAGAATGCCTCTCTGGAAGAACATTCCTGAGGACGACACAGTTTCCCAGCACCACGTAAAGTACAGCGTGTCTCGTTACTCACCACGGAAGGTGATCCATCAGCATCTGTAGTGTGAAGAGGGAAGCAAACAGCAGAAGGAAAGCAAAGTGCTAGAAAGAATTCCTGGCTAGAATTCGCTGCTTTAAATCTTCCCATGAACACGGGCTGTGAGCTGCAGAACGACACACTCGCACCGGCAAAGCAAAATGGGTACAAGGCTCCCATCCAACTCAGATTTAATGGCAGAGAAGATAGATCTGCTCTTTGAGAAAAATCCCAATTGTTGATTTCTATTTTGTCTGGCGATGGAGCCCAGTATTCCTCCTTCCTTCCTGCCAAAAGTGGTGGAAGTACGATGTGCTTTAAAGTAATTACAGCAGCTCATCCCAGAAGTGGCTGCATTTCAAACGAGGCAGGAGATGCACAAGTGGGGAGTGGCTGCTCCCAGCTGAATGTTGGGCCTGCCTTCAGACCAGGGGATGAAAAGGTTCTCTCCAAAACAAACCACCACATTTGCTTCTGATACCTGCCCAGTTTGTCCTCTTCTAGTCTGCCTAACCCTGCTGTACCTCCATGGATGGCTGGAAAACCCAGGGCAGCACAGCCCAACGTGGCACCCATGGGCAGGACATGCCTTCCTACAGGGACTTAGATCAATTCAAGTTATTTTTGAACTGGTATCTCTCTGACTCCTCAGCAAAACTGGCAAACATTTGGCTGTGCCAACCCTGTACCCCTCTAAACACTGCAGTATTTGGAAGTGTGCAGTATTTTCATTATTGGTAGAACTGCTATAATTATCCAAATAAAACTATTACTATACTGGGCCTTTGATCATAAATAGAACTTAATGGATTTTATTACATCCCAGGAAGAGAGAGCTACAGAAGGAAAAGTATTGCTAAATGTGCTTTGCTTCTACCTATCAATTTCTCCTAAACACTCAGCACTTAAGAAATACCCAAAGAAACACACTGCTCCCACTGCCTAACCATTGCAAGTTCCCCTCTGAGCTCTTCCCCTTTAGCCAGCTCGCAGGGGACGTTTCAGCAGCTGAAAATTAAAGGGTCACAATATTGAGCCTTCAGGTATCAAGTTCACAATGGAAATAGCAGCTGACACAGAAAGGGCTCCGCTGAGCACGGCAGTGATAATTCTGTTGCCTCGGAGCTGGAAGCAGCTCACTTACACAAAGTTTGTTATTTAACTCAGCGAGGAACGAAATAAAATGCCACATCCATGGATTTATTCCTTACACAGCCTCTTTCAAATCATACTCCACACCGGAGACGTGCTGGCAGTGAGTCTTTAACTCTGGCTGCAGTATCCTCTTAAATCCAAATAATTCCCTGTCAAGCGCTGGTGAAGACAGCGATGGCCTCAGCAAGGGCTGCTTGTCCTGCAAACCTCTGCAACCTCTTCAGCTGGAGCCTGTCTTCCAGAAAACTTCACAGGAGCCAAACACCACTAGACGCCACAGGTCCATGAGCAAGTGACAACAAATTTGGGATGTCCGACAGCCACCAGTCCAAGTGGCCTCATGGAGAAGGGCAGGAACAAGGAGGACTTCAGTGGGGCAGCCAGATACGCCAGCTTCCCACTTGCCCCTGCTCACATAATCCAGGAAAAGCCATCTTGCCACCCCCGGGGACTTCCCACCTGGCCCCGCTCAGCGGTGACAGCCCAGGCCTGCTGCTATCTCCCAAGCAGATGCATTTATTCTCCCGAGAGCCTCCCACGTCTTATCTAGCTGGCAGTTTCCAAACGCCGAGCGCCAAGTCCGGCTAAAACCACTTTAAGCTCTTTTAGGCAACAATTCCTGAAAGCGTTTTGGCAGGGGAGCGAGGGGGGCGGGACGGCAGCCCCGCCACGGGGTCCCCCCGCGCTGTCCTGCCGGGATGGGCACGGAAAGCGGCCCCTGCACCCCACTCTGGAGATGCTGTAAACAGGACCTGGCACGGGAATGCATGTATAGTTTACAGAGATGCCTTGCTTCAAGCAAATTTGCCTCTCAACACATGGCCAAACTCTCACGCAATAAATTAACTATTTGGCAGCCACCGAACCAGCGCCGGAGCCAAACCAATTAGGGTTTAATGTGATCCCAATTTCCTATTTCTGAGATGGGGGNTTGCCAATCATCCCAGATAAACCTGTCACCCACAGCTCTAAATCTGTATTTGCACTCGTGTGCTCCGAGGGACGTGGTGGGAAAAGGCGCATCGGACGCAGCCAGCCTGACTCCCGACATGTGTTTTCCATACTTGGGAAATTCAATCATTTAAAAAATATTTACCAAGCTTTGTCTTTAATTAGAAAAACATGACGACGGATAAGGCGAGTTATTGTTTCTAAGCTAGAAATGTCAGAGATCCTCATGATGTCAGAAGATAAACCCCATCAGCGACTCGTGGACCCGCTGCCAGGGCCGCAAATGTTTCGAGGGATTTTTTTCATCTCCCCTCAAAGTTCAGCGTATTCCAGTCACAATTCATCGGTGGCTTCTTGGCCCCCAACAAAGCTAATCGTGAAGGAGGACGAGGAGGAGATGGAGGGAAGGCTCCTGCAGATCTGCCAGACGGGTGTTTTAATGCAAACGAGCTCGCACAACGGGGGAGGAACAGAGGAACATCTGACTTCTTTGTGTTTTAACATCCTGACTCGGGTACCTCCCCTGCACCATTACCTGTCCTCAACTAAGATAAGCAAATTAATCTCATCTGCACCTGGAAATGCTGAAGGCTGAGCTGTCCCCATACTTTGAAAAAGCGTTAAATTAAGCTTCTGCTTAGTCAAGACCCAGGGAAATGCTCTTTCTCGGGAATACAGCCACAAAATACTGCATCCCACAACACCCACCTAAGGAAAGGAAGCTGCCTGTGCTCCAAGCAGACAACCAGTCCTGTCCGTCCAGGACCACGTGTGACCCTGCAGCTGTACCCCATGCTACAAGCCCTGTTCCACCTCTGATCCAACACCTGCAGCCAGATCCGCAGGCAGGGTGCACAACTTTCAAGTATAAAGCAAGTATTTGCTGGCCAACAAACAAAAGATAGCGGGGATGGAATGAGCTGTGAGGCCCATTTGTGTGCTCGCCACTCCTGTTAAGGTGACTGAAGAGTCTTCGCTGACCAGGTGGGGGTCAGGAAGGGTCCCTGGACTGGCTCCTCAGCGCTGCCAGGCTGCTGTGTGCCACCAGCCCAGAGCCACCACTGCCAGTAACTGCTCGGCCCAGCCACCCCTCACCAGCCCCGCTCCCACACACCCCAGCCTCCCTGCTTTATCTCCTTTAGGGCTTTATCCCTCCTCCTCCTGCTGCCTCCTGGCAGAAAAGGCGGGATCAAACACACACAAAAGCCAGGTGGGAGCGTGTCAAGTGACAGATTTGCAGGAACTTCCTGCTGCAGCAACCAGGTGCGCTACTAGGAAGTGAAAGGCAATTCCCAAGAGATCAGGAGGATTAAAAAGTATGGATAAGCAGGGAGAAGCTGGTATTGATGCAAACAAACTGGTGCATCTATCTAGTCCAATCTTACAGCAGTAAATCTGCAAGCATTCACTAAGTATTTGTCTTATTATTTTATATCCACAGGCAAGAAAAGACTAATCCTGCATTTTCCATTCAAAACCGTACCTGTAATGAGAGAATTCTGTAATATTTTTCAAATATTTTTAGCGAGCTTTGAAGTGTCACCTATGGCCCCAAAGCCAAGCCAAGAGCATACCATGTATCTTGTGAAAATATCCTTGCAACCCGAGGCTGGGGGCTATTAGCAATGACTACCTTAAATACCAACATAAATCTACACTGGAGAAAACCCCTGCCTGCACAGTCTGCTCCTTTAAATTATCCCAAGTGTGCAAAGCACGTCACTGAGGAAAACGTATGTGCAGAATTTGACCTCAAAGTCTGAGTGCCAGAAAAGTTGCTACCTGTAGAAGTTTGTGCTGCTCTCTCATGAAATGGAGTAAAGGACACTTTAATTGACTTCCAAGGTCAGGGTTAATTAACCTGGAGTGCACAAACACAGCCAAAATGATGTCCGGGATACGTCTGTAGCTGAATCAAACAAGGGTGTGCACACACTCGGGATGTGGCACAAAGAGATGGGAAGGAGAAGGGACACAGGAGAAGTTTTAAGCCCCAGACACTGGCTGGACAAATGCCCTCAGGAAGGTGGTTTTCTGGAAGAGTTCCAGGTAAATCGCCAGTCTGGGTGGACACCCTTCCCCTGGGACTTTTTACATCAGAGAGGAAGAGGTGGATTCACTTCTCACCTTTCTGAGTCTTACAGCCACCTCCTTCTTCTGAAGGGGAAGAGTTCACCTCTGATTCTCGCCAGCAAGAGGGAAACCTGAGCAGTTCCCCCCCTCTCCAGTGGCTCATGGCAGCCTCTGGAGGTGCCTGGGACTCCTTGGCAGCTCAGGATGATGGAAAGCACTCAGCTCACTATTCCACTCTAGTCCTGCTTCCAACAGAGTTAACTCCACAAGCTCTTCCCCAAGTACAAGCTCTTTTCGATCCTCAGAGCGCTCGCAAATCAAAAAACTCTTTTTCTTTTCTCTGACTGCTTTAAAATGTCAATTTATTTCACTCTCCTGAACACTGGCACACAGGAAGAGGAACACCTAAAGCCTTTCATTTTACAGCATATGGAAATCAAGACTAAGTCCCTGAATGATCCATTTCAATTTCTGGCCATTGGAAATATCCACGTTAGAAGAGCATATTCATGAGACCCAGTATATGCCTTAAATGAACATGGAACAACCCAAAGTTTCAAAGCAGTCCCATATTTCTTCTTTCTTTCCCCATTGTTAGTTTCCCACTGAGCACTGATCCACTTCTCTGTAACACAAAGAAATCAAGCAACCTCCTGACATTGCCAGGATCTGTAAAATACAGCAGAAATCATTGGGCTATGCAGATAATTAGATTTATACAAATTATGAGTCTACAGCTGATTATTCACTTTCTTGAGACTGCAGATAAACCCCAGCAGTGTTCCTGGGCCGACACTGGGCCCAAGAACTGAGTGATGTCTCATGCAAGTGTTCACACCGTTCAATAGCTGGCACTAACAGGGCATCCCTACCTGATCTATCTACAAAGGTCCTGGTAACTAAATATATCTATGTGCTTATCTTTAAAAAGCACCTGCATGGCTCACCAGGCTTATCCTTAGCATTTCCCAATGGATGCCAGGCCACAGACACATTTAACTGAATAAAAAATAACACTAGCTCCCACCGAGTCACTCCAAGCATTCCAGGTGCCCTCACCCTCTCCAGCCAGGGGCTGTGGCCTTGCTCTCCCTGCTGCCATAGGGTCAGTGATTGTTTGCTCAGTTCCAGCAGCAGGACCCAGATGAAAAGCCCTCATCACAGAATAACAGACTGGCTTGGGCTGCAAGGAACCTGAAAGACCACCTTGTTCCACCCCCTGCCATGAGCAGGGACACCTTCCACTAGCCCAGGTTGCTCCAAGCCCCATGTCCAGCCTGGCCTGGGACACTGCCAGGGATCCAGGGGCAGCCACAGCTTCTCTGGGCACCCTGTGCCAGGGCCTGCCCACCCTCACAGGGAAGAATTTCTTCCTAATTTCAGACATGGTTTAATATTGCAAAACTCAACAGCCACATAACACATCCATACATTCCTGCCATGATCCAATAAAACATTCAAACAGCTTGTCCTGAGTTGCAGAATGTGTAACTGGTTTCACAGACCCACCCTGAAGATGGAGGCACAAGACCCTTGTCTCCCTTAGCTTCAAATATTTTAGCAGGATTTCAAAGGTCTGACTCTCCTGCCTGTGCTCAGCCTGAGGGAAGCAGGGAATCTGACCAGTCCGAGCTGCACCACGAGCAGACACACTGGGTGGGATTTGTTTCATCCAGCTCCTCACTGCCAAAGCCTAAGCCAGCTCTCCTGGACTCCCCTTGCAGTCAATGCAAAAGCCCAGGCACCTCCAGAGCAGAATTTGTCTCACTCAGAGAGAGGCGTGCACGACTGGAGAGATGATTCACCCTCAGCAGCGCCTGTTCCCCCGACGTGACTTCAAAGGGAGCCTGGGGAAAGATGGACAAAGTCTGGGCACAGACTTTGGACAGCGGGGCTAAAGCACACGATCTCACCCGAGCTCCTTCTGCGGGGCCTTTTCTTCAGGGCTGACAAAATGAAGGTTAGGAGCCAGGTGCCAGGGCTCTCCAAAGCCACGTGGCTGTGGACACGGCTCTCCCACCACGGTGCTCTCCAGGCACCTGGGACACCGGCTGGGTAAAGTCCCCACGCCTTGGCAGACTCACAGATTTCCAACTGCCTTAAGGGTAACAGCCTCACCCCAGCATCTCCACACATTCTGCCCTAAGCAGCACAATAAAGTATAAAACCACCCTCTGCAACTTCTGTCACTCGGTAATTCCTTCTCCATATCGGGAATGAAGCTTTCAGAGTGGTTTCCACATCAGCATCAGCATCTATCTTTACACTGCTTCCCTATGAGCCATCACACTTCATTTTAAAATTCCTGAATTCCCTGAGCTTTGGCATGTGCTTTAAACTGCTTTTCTCCCTTTCCTGAGCAACGGCTCAGCCACAGAGTCACCTTGAGGCCGCGATCCAGCAGCCCCTGTGTGATGGACATTGCTACACACAGACATCCCGGCTCCATCCGGCACCTCACTGCTCATCCCGGGATGGCTCAATTTCCATTCCCAATTGTGGGCAAAAAAACACAGGCGACAAAAATGCTCAGGAGGCTGAAAGGCGGTGAGAGGCACCGGCTAGCCACGTGCTCTCCTGCCAACCGCACGGCTTTCAGAAGGCACAACACCTCTGGCACCAAACCCGGGATTTTGGGGAAATTAATGCAAATGCAGCTGAGGATATCCACCCTCCCAGCTGCAGGCAGGAGAGGGTGCTGCTGCCAGCAGGACTGCTGTGCACAGCCCTCACACGCACACAGGTGCCAGGTCGCTGCCCACCCGAGTGCCCGCAGTTCGCAGCAGGGCAACACCGGCGCCCAGCTCTGCTGCGGGCACCGCACTGTGGCAGCACTCCCTGGGGCACTCCCGGGACGCGTTTCAGCGCTGGGCTGCCAACGCGGGCAGCGCCAGGAGGGTGCAACCCCGCTTTGGCTCCGGCACCCGAGGCCGGGCGCTGCCGGCCGCGGCCGCCGGCCACGGGGCGAGCGGGGGCTGCGCCCCTCCTTGCAAAGCCCCCGCAGCCTGGAAACGCCACACGACCCCGGGCAGGGCCGGGCCGGGCCGGGCCGGCGGGAGGGGGTCCCCGAGGCCCACGCCGGGGGCAATGAGCCCGCACGCTGAGAAACACGCCCGGCCGGAGGCGCACTTGGAGCCTGCGGCACACAGCGCCCGTGCCCCTGCCGCGCCCCGCTCCGGGCG
>WAAG01080636.1:114754-138532 GCA_013390105.1 Tichodroma muraria
CTGTACACACATCCCCAAAGGTGCTACAATTCCTGTAAGCCACCAAAAGGTGTCAAAATTCCTGTACACCCCCAAAAAGATGTTAAAATATCTGTACACACATCCCCAAAGGTGCTACAATATCTGTACACCCCAAGAGATGTTAAAATTCCTGTACACCCTGAGAGATGTTAGAATACCTGTACACACATCCCCAAAGGTGCTGCAATACCTGTTCACCCCCGAAAAGATTTTACAAGACCTGTACACACATCCCCAAAGGTGCTACAATTCCTGCAAGCCACCAAAAAGTGTTAAAATTCATGTACACCCCCGAAAAGATGTTAAAATATCTGTACACACATCCCCAAAGGTGCTACAATATCTGTACACCACCAAAAGTGGTGTTAAAATTCCTGTACACCGCCAAAAATATTTTACAATACCTGTACACGCATCCCCCAAAAGATGTTACAATACTTGCACACAAACCCTAAAGGTTTTACAATGTATCCCTCCAAACCTGTACTCCAACCTGTACCCCTCCAAAGTGTTACAATTCCTGAGGACAGGTAGGTTTGTCCCCAGCCCCAGTGCCTCAGGTGTTGTTACCAAAGTGGTTTTGCTCCCTCCTGGCACTTCCCACATTCCAAGCCCACCTCTCAACCACATCCACAAAGTGCCCCAGGGAGTCTTGCTGCAGTCAGATATCCTTGGCAAAGATGAGATGTGTTTCCACTCTTACAAGCTAAAGCTTTCACTTTTCACTGCTTAGGTACCTCAAAACCTAGAAATGCCAGAGTTTGGGATAATGAGAGCTTCACTCATAGCCTGAAACTCCTGTTCAGGGTTTGTCAAGGCTGCAGCCTCATAGAATCATGGAATATCCCTGGGCTGGGAGGGACCCCCAGGATCACCCAGCCCAGCCCCTGGCCCTGCCCAGACCCCCCAACACCCCCACCCTGGGCACCCCTGGCAGCGCTGGCCAAACGCTCCTGGAGCTCTGGCAGCCTCAGGGGACCATTCCCTGGGGAGCCTGGGCAGTGCCAGCACCCTCGGGGGAAGAACCTTTCCTTTATGCTGAAGTCTAATCTGAAAACAAAGCACAGCTTTGCTCCCATCCTGGAGGGATTTGCCATTTTAGGTGTCCTCTGGGAAGCTGAAAATATGCCAGCTAGGTCAAGAATGTCCCAAAAGACTTGGGAGTAGCTGTAGGAGGAAGACATGTGCCTGCAAAATGGGTTATAGCTGGCGTTTCCCTTCCCAGCAATAGAATATATATGTGGTCCTGGGAGCAGGGCCAGGACCCACTCTCCTGCCCTAGGGAGATGTCCTCATCAGCTACCAAGTCATGCTGGTACCAGTGTGGCTATGGATGCCCTGCTTGAGCCTAGCAAGAGCTCACTCCAGCGAAAGAGAGCTCTTGGGGTGTGGCAGGAGATCCAAACTGGCTGCCCTAAGGCACTGTCCATGCCCCCAAGTCACTGCCTCTGTAATCAAGGCATTGAGATCTGCGAGCCCTCCTCAGGGGAAAAAAGGGCACACGGGTCAGGGCTGCTGTTTCCAGTAGGACCATGCTCCCAGCAAACCGCGTTTGACCTGCCCCAGTTCTGCCCCGGCCAGCCCTGCCCTGCAGCTCAGCTGTGTTTCACTCCTGCTGCTCAGCGAGCCACAGGCTCCCTTGGAGTTTGCTGGCCAGGAACAGGCATCTCTTGGGCCCAGATGTCTCAGGATGGAGCAGATCCAAATTTGCACTAAAACGACAGGACCATCCAACCAGTCCCATTGCCTCGGGTTTAACTTTGTGGCTTCGCCTCCTCCCCGGCCCCTCTCTGCCAGAGCCCACATCCCCTGCGCCGCTCTTATCTCCTGCCACGCTGGCTGCAGCTTGGCTCTGGCCTGTGTTTGCCACCACTTCATTTCTGTGTCATCTACAGCCTCGCTGGAGCCAATGTGACACCGGTGAAGCAGAAAGGGCCGTTGCGTGGGGCCTGATAAGGGCTTTGTTTTTATTGAGCTGGTCCTTAAAGCCTGTGAAGCTGCTTGGAGAGGGGCAGCCTGGGCTCTGTCGGAACCCACTGCGATGGGAGCAGCTTCTCAAAACACCTGAATGTGCCAGTCACAGCCTGGGATCTCCCTGAGGCTCACCCAGGCTGGAGCCCTCTTTGTGCTGAGGGCACAGCAGATGGAGCTGCTGTGGTGACAGTGTGGGGCTGTTGCTGCCCTGCTCCGTGTCCCTCCCTCCAGAGCACCACAGCCTTGAGAGACGAGCTCTGGCGTGAAGTGTCACTGCTCAGATTGAGGAGAGGGTGATGCAAAGAGCACTGGAGAAGCACAGAGTGCTCTCTGGGAGAGCAAAGCAGAGCACTGGGATGTGCAGGGGAGGCTTTGAAAGGGCAGCAAATGTATTTTCATCTTCCTTTCTCTTCCACAGCTTTGATGGTGCCCAAGGTGAAGCCATGGTGGGCACAGGGCAGCTCCGTGACAGGGTCTGCATTGCTGCTTGGTTTCTAAAGATGGAGCAGCTGCTTTGAAAACCCCAAAGAGGAGCGGGTTGTCCAAATAATACCCCTGGAATACCAGGAAAAGGTGCGCACGAAGCTTGGTCTGGCAGGCCTCAATGCTGATGAAAAGTGTAGCTGTTCATAACAGCAGTTTTGGGAACGTTTCCATAGGTTTATGTGACTTCCCCACAGAGGCAGGATGATGTTTTAAATGTGGCCATCCTGCTGCTCCTCCAGCAGGATGTCTTCTAGAGAGAGGAAGAGGTGTGAGCGGGGAATGGGACCTCTGTGCCCTTTCTCAGATCTGAGAAGAGTGGTGCCAGGTCGTGGGTGAGATGTGGGCATGGTCTTGTAGGGAGGCTGAGCTCCAGACCCTGATGCTCTGTGAGCACGTGGAGACACCCCCTGCCACAGCTTGCCCTGCAGGGAACTCTCCTTCCCCACCTCCACCCCCCAAATTTTAAGGCATGCAGTGAGCTGAGCCTGTCTCGTGCTCTGTGGAACAACAGCCATCAAACGAAGGTGTCGGATGCAATTTTCCCTCTGCTGGTACATTGGTTAGACAGAGCAGGGTTTATTTGCTCCAAGAGAAAAAAACCCACCCAGCCTTTATGAGTCTGGATTTCTGTGCTGCGTCCAACCGAGCAACACCTGTTCACTCAGCTGATGCTGCTGTATGTCCTTGAAACAGGCTGGTGGATGAGAGAAGAGACTCTACAGGCATGTGGACTTCATTTGGAACCCTTTTCTTTTTATCACTTGAACACATCATGTATTTGGGACAAAAAAGGGCTTCTCAGCCCAGTGCAGTGTGTGCAGGGACACATGCTAGAGAGGCAGAGATATGTGTCTCAGTATTTATATTCATCTCTCACGCCCGAGTGAGCAGCCACAGTTTTGCAAACGGCATTTTTAGGACTATAAATACACAGGGTATGCATCTATGGCCAGTAAACCACCGAAATATTCATACATGCCCTCCAAAAGTCAAGAGATGCTCCCAGCATCTTTAGAACATTGAATTGTGTATCAGGCAGTCAAGTCACAGACACTTTTTCCGTGGTGAATTCTCTATCAGGTGCACAGGGAATGGTGCTTGCTGTATGAGCAGGTACTTGGCTTCTGCTTTGATTATTTGCTGCCATCCCACAGCTCAGCTCGTGCCATGCTGAGCAAGCTGTGCCCTGAGGATGGGCTTTTTTCAGTTCTGATTGCTGTCCTGCCACATCCTTACCCCTACCTGAGCACTGATGTGAAGCACCATTCTGGGTTTGGTCCCCAAAGGAACGATGCTCCTTCAGTTCATGCAAAAGTTCTACCAAAGGGAACAGGATGGACAGGAGGGACATGGAGCTGTTGGAGCGAGTCCAGAGGAGGCACTAGGGTGATCAGAGGGATGGGGCAGCTCTGCTGTGAGGAAAGGCTGAGGGAGCTGGGATTGTTCAACCTGGAAAGGAGAGGCTTCAGAGCGAGCTAATTGTGTCCTTTCAGTAACTGAAGGGAGCCTGCAAGAAAGATGAAGAGACTGTTTACAAGGGCTTGGAGGGACAGGACAATGGGGAATGGCTTCAAACCGAAAGAGAATAGGTTTGGGTTGAGATATTTGGAAAAAATTCTTCCCTGTGAGGGTGCTGAGGCCCTGGCTCCCAGGCTGCCCAGAGCAGCTGTGGCTGCTCCTGGATCCCTGGAAGTGCCCAAGGCCAGGTTGGAGCACCCTGGGGTAGTGGAAGGTGTCCCTGCCCATGGCAGGGGGTGGCACTGGATGAGCTTTAAGGTCCCTCCAACCCAAACCTTCTCTGATTCTCTCATTCTATGAGACCTCACAGCCTGGAGTCCCCCTCTGAATAAAACCAACATGACAAAGGTGGCTGCAGGCTGCCGAGCTACAGCGAGGGAAGGTCTCAGCTGATGACTGTGGCTCTGGGTAGAACAAGCTCTCTCAGGCAAAGATGTATGGCCAGCCTTGCTCCCCACAGCCTTGTCCTGCCTCTCCCTCACCCCTCTGCTGCCCCCTCCCAGTTCCCACACCAGCTCAGTCCTTCCATTTCCTCTACAGTGAGGGCAGATCTGGTGGTAAGGATTAATGGCTTTGATCAAAGAACAGCAAACATAAAAGCAAGAGGGAACGTTGTTTGGAAATCTCTCATCTCACAGGTATTTGTAGCTCTAAAAATGCTGAAAAAAAAGACATTACTGTCATAGAAATGAGTGGGAAACGAGATAAAGGATTTCTCTCTCAGGGCAGGCCAGAGTCCCCTGCCTGCTTCCTTCGCTGGGAACTGGTTTTCCAAACAAGGAAAATAGAAAGTTTAGTACAGGCATCATTAACAAGAGTGAGAGCTGAGTGAAAGGAGAGTGAGGCAGATGGTGCCAGAAGGGAGGTCTGGAGGTCAGTGGAGTTCCCCAAGGTCAGTCCTGGTGGCCGGTCAGTGTTTCCCCTGGCACAGTGTGAGTGGTCAGCATTGCCTGGAGAGGCAGTGTGTCCAGGGGGAGGGGATGGGATCTCACTGAGCAAAGACTTCTGGAGGAGGGGATGGGTGGGATAAGACCTGTTCAGCAGGTGGGAGGCAGAGCACACAGCGGCTGTCGAGCCCTAACAGACAATAATTCTGTGATAAAATCTTGGGACATTATTTATCATTCAGGTCCCTTTCTTCAAACATGAATGTTTGAGCATGAGGGTGTCCAGCCCAGCTTAGAAGCTGTAATCCTGTCCCTGAAACCATCTCGGTTCTTCCTCGTTTGTATATTCAAGCTGATGGGTGCCTGCTGCAGCCATAAAGAGGCTGATGCTGTTTTGAATATCTTATTTGTTTTCCAGAGGCCATCTGGCTGCATTTCTTCATTGTTTGAGAAAGCAGTGACACTATCAGTGCCGCATTACCCAAAAAATGCCCTGTGCTGGGAGAGTGAGTGACTGGAGAGGCAGAAAAGAAACGTGTGAGCACTCAGCAGTTGCAGCTGCACATCAGGGCTGTGCATCACTTTATGAGATCTCTCAGCATCTCACTGAGAGGAACAAACTCGCTGTCCAGGGCCCCGGGAGCCAGCGAGCAGCTCCTGTGCCATGTCATCAAGCCCTGTGCCATGCCACCATCTCGTCCACGTCACCGGCTGGCCAGGGTTGTGCTGGTTTCCCCTGTGCAGCTCAGGGTTTCAGCTCTGCGTGTCCCACCCAGCGTGTGCAGACTGGGACAGCTGCTGGGATCCACAGATCCATTCCCTAGGGAGTAGTGAGGGAACTCAGTGCTGGGCAGGATCAGGCCAAGGTCATCAGGCTCCAGTGCCTGGCAAGAGCTGGGGAAAGCCCAGCCCTCGCACTGGTTTGGACTCGTCAGAGAATGATTCCCTGGTTGCCTTGCTTTCAGCGTTTGGGGGCAGGGACACCACCCAGCCTTGGGGACACAAACCCACAGCGTGTTTGGGTGCCATTCAGGAACCTGCAGCCACAAAACTGCTCAAACCTTTAACTCTGCAGCCTCAATCCAGCCCCTTGTCAGACCTGGAGCAGCCCCGAGCTGAGCCCTGCCTGGCCGTGCGGGCTGCCTGCCATCTGGCACAAGCAGGGCCAAGGAGAGTTAAATAAATGTTAAATACACACTAATGCCATGTGACACCAGCAAAAGGCAGTGAGTTCAAGCTCCAAGAGTCTGCTTATGTAAACAGCATCCTGAAATTAATATTTACCTTTTAAAACAAACAGATATTTGGGGTGTTTCACAGCCTTTCTGCCTAGCAGATGCCAAGAACAACAGCTTGGTACTGCAGGGAATTGGCTTGACAGCCCAGGGGACAGTAAACTCCCCACCAGTCTCCAGACTGTGAGGTCAGAGCCAGTCCCTCTCTTTTCAAGCAGATAAATTTGCACAAGTGCCAGATTAATCTTTGCTCAGGGGCTGCGACCTCTAACGAGGAGTGGGAGCCACCCCAATGTCGCAGCCGGGGAGCGGCAGATGGGCTGGGGATGAAGGATTTGGGGATGCTCGGAACAGTCCCTTGTCCAGAGGGGCCCTGGGGAGGCAGAAGGTGGCTCCTTGGGCGGCGGCATCGCCACCAGCCTGGCTGCTGTGCTCCCCTTCCAGCCCAACGTGCACCTGTGGGGTAATTCACATCATTTCCCTAAGGAGTGATCGTTTTGCAAATCACAACCGTGGCTCCTGTCCGAGCACAGCCAGGCTTGGGGGTGTTGCTCACACACCCTGGCTTCTGCTGCTCCTCCGTGAAGGCATTGTGATGGCTCCATGAAGCCATCCCCATCCCTGTGCGATCACCCAGCACTTTTTGGGGTTTGCTATGTTATTTTAAAACATTTTTTATCATTTTCCAGCAACGGGATGTGAGCGGCCGCAGACACAAAGCAAAAGTCAGCTGCCACCATGGAGAGTTTGGCAGTAAACAGCGAATGAGTAGAGGCTGGGGTAGGAGCCTGATTTTGGGTTTAATAGGACATTTTTTGCAGATGTCTGAAGCAGAAGGAATTTTTGGTGCATTTTGCAGCTCACGACTTCTACCATCAGCCCCCGCTGGATTTTATTTCAGCCCTCTGCTCCCAACACACCTTCATCCCTGGCACTGTGCTCCCATCATTCTCCCAGATCGGGATGGCTCCTCCCTCTTGGCTGTGGTGCTGATCCCCTCACGATCCTGCCCCTGGCTCTGTCTGCAGTCTTCCCAGAGGATTTTGGGGTGGCGTGGCTGCGCAGGGTCCATGCTCACAGCCACCATGTGCCTGATCTGGTGCTCAGCTGGCTCCTACTTTGGATTTTCAACTCCCTCCAGCAGATTCTTGGCAATTTTTCAACTTCTCATGGAAGGGGAGAAAGGAGACCTGGGACGCTGATGGGCCAGGGATGCACCAGGGCTCGGAGCAGAGCTGGGAATCCCAAATCCATCCCTCCAGGAGCACACAAATCCCACAAACCTTGCACCCTGTTTGAGGGGACACCGTGGGGCTGCCACCCGCCGTGGGATCAGTGCCAGTGCTTTTGGGGGCCGTTACCTGCCAGGCAGGGCAAAGCAAACGCAGCGTGCGTGCGTGGGTGGGAGCCAGGCTGGCAGGAGGATGTGGGAGGCTCTGTTACCCCAGTAAAACAAAAACCAGCGACGGCGCCAGCCTGGCTGCCACGGGGCCCCGCCACGGCACGGGGGCGATGGGGACCGATCGAACAGATGCCACCCCAAAAGTGGCGGCAAGGCAAGCTGAGCTCACTAAACCACCTGCAGTACAGGATGCTCGGGTGCCAGGGAAAGGCTGCACCCAGCCTGGGCTGTTCCGCCTTTCCAGAGCGGCCGTGCCGGAAAAACGAGTGTGTTGTGTACGGGTTCGTGCGGAATACCTCTTCCTTTTGAAATCTAATCCTCTTCGCATTGAGACTGCTGACAGTGCTTGTCAAGGCTCGCAGTCACGGTGATTTAAAAGGTGATAGCCAGCGGCCAGAGATTCACCTGCCCTCCGAGGTCCCGCGGGGAGCTGCGGCTCGGCGCCCGGTGGGGAGCGGGGCTGGTGGTGGCACCGAGGCTGGTGGTGGCACCGAGGCTGGTGGTGGCACCGAGGCGCTCCGGCAGCCGCCACCTCCCCAGCGGGGCTGTCCCCCCGCTTCCCCTCCTGCAGCTCGTTCAGTTTGCTGGTGAGGCCAGCCAAAGCTGAGCTGGAGAAAGAGGGGGAGTTTTTCTGCTGAGTGACAACTTCAGGCTAAAATTCGGAGGATGCGATCGGGTCGCTGGCACGTCTGTGGGGACAAGGTGACAGGACACCATGGGTGGGTCTGGGGAACGCCAGCAGCCCTCCTGCTTCCAGGTCCAGCTCCCGAGGGCGTGCCCAAAACGCTCTTGGGTCTGCCCCTCACCTCAGCACCCCTTTACAAATGAATTAAAACTTAATTATGATGTTCGGTGCGTGGTAATGGGGTGCCAATTTTCCTTAAGTAGTGGCTGATATATATAAGAGAAACCTGTAATCTCTGCTATTAAAATGAAGGGGTAAACTGCATTTTACGTGAAAGCCTTAAAATCAAGGCAGTAAATAGGCAGATTCAAATAATCCTCTCTGAACTGGAAAAAAGAAACACTGGAGTTTTGAGGAAGAGCCATGCCCCCTACAAACAGGGATGTTTTCAGAACTGACAGGGAGCAGGACTCCCTATTTCTTCAGGGAATTAACCACAGAGCTTGGTTAGGGGTGATGGATTAGAGGAAGGTTTCCTGCCTGGCCTTCAGTCACTTTGCCCTGCCCATGTCCAGCTTCACCAAGGGTTTTGTGTGAAGATTTGTGCACCCTGGGGTTTCCAAGGAATATTTTTATACTGCAGAAGAATAGTATAAAATAAATCTTTATATAGAAGAATAGAAAATATTTATATATGAATATATAATTTATGTAGAATATATATGTATATGAGAGATTTAATTTCTTACCCAAACCAAACCAGAGAGCAGCAATTCTGTTCCAGGTAGTGAGGGATGAAAATGATGGAGCTGAGGGAGGGGTTTTGCACAGTTCACTGCTATGAGGTGAACTTTTTGATTTTATCTGGTTTTTCTTTTTAGGGTTAGGACTAAAAGTGTGAGAGATAGAATTTTTGTTCGGATTTAGATGTCTGTTATTTTTTATCTATGTTACAGTTTCACTGACTGTGNGGTTAGGACTAAAAGTGTGAGAGATAGAATTTTTGTTCGGATTTAGATGTCTATTATGTTTTATCTATGTTACAGTTTCACTGACTGTGAGTGTTTTTATATACTAAGTTAACAGAGTAGAAATGGCCCATAGAGGTTTGTCTTCAAGGTTTTTTTAAGCTTAAATTACTTAATTATGAGATGCTAACTAATTTATTTTAACTTTTAACTTAATAACTAATTACTTGTGTTTTGTACTGTGGATTTTTTAACTAATCACACAAAATCACTCAAACTTGCGAAGAAGGAGGAGAAGAAGGACTAATTTATGTCTTAAAACTTCCGTCTTGTTACATATATTACTATGATATATATTATTATATATACTCTGTCTTGTTACATATATTGCTATTATATTACTACTATATTACTTCTATCTTGTTATATATATTACTATTATATTACTACTATATTATTTCTATCTTGTTACATATATTATTATATTACTACTATAATATTATTTCTATCTTGTTACATATATTATTATATTACTACTATATTACTTCTATCTTGTTACATATATTACCATCTTAGCACTTTAAATTCTAAATTTTTTTGCTTTGTGATATAACACACTTCTATTTAACTGCACATTCCCAATTTTAGTGCTATCACTTTTGGAAGTCTTTTCTGTGAGCTGGGTACGACCCCCCCCAGGCTGTTCCCTTGCACTGCCAGCTCCTCTGCCCACCCTCCCCTGTGTCCCCGGAGGCCGGAGGGCACAGGGCAGCTGCTGTCCTGGCGGGGCTTCCCAGGCCACCCGCAGTCTCTCCGTGCAGCCAGCAGGACGGTGGCAGCGCTGCCAGGCTGCAGAGATGCCCTGCAGAGGGGCACTGCAGCTCCTGGATGCTCTGCCCGGCGCTTGGCACGGGCCTCGGCTGCAGCCCCAGGCCTGGCCTCCTTCCCAGGGCCATGGCTTTCCTAGAAAGCTCGGCCTGCTGCCTCCCACCGCGCCCGGGGCCCCTCACCAGAGATGCCATCGGCGTGAAGGCGGGTGGGGAGGAGGCCCAGGAGTGCCAGGGCTCTTTCCATGCCTGCCCAGGGGCTGATGATCCCGAAATCAGACCTGCTGGAGCGCCCAGCTGTGTTTGGGTTGGAGTGTGAAAGGACACGTGGGTGTGCCTGTCCTGCCCTGCAACATCACCCGGCACCGCCAAAGGGCTTCAGGCGGTGAGGGAATATGCACAACGGGGTTTGCTTATCGCTTCTTTTTTAATAGCTTTTGGGGTAAAATATCATCCAGGACCACTTAGGAGTTAACAATAGCTGTAACAGCTGAGCCTTGAAGGCAGCCTTCTCTCCCAGCCTCCTCCAGCCTTCTCTCCCAGCCTCTTCCTGCCCTGGGTCCTCCGGGCTGGGGCTCGCTGTCCCGGGCTGCCAGGCCATGTGGCACAGGGTGGCTTCAGCTGGAGCAAGGGGACATTCCAGCTGGGCAATGTCCTGTGTTAATTTGGATGGAAGTTCATTTTGGAAAATAGGAGTGAACAAGTGTGTGACATTTTCGTTCCGAGCTCAGGCTTCGCTCTGTGTGCTAAACCGTGGAGTTGGAGATCAGCAGAAATTGAAATAATCAATTTCACTATTACTGACTTGAAAAAAAAAAAAAAAATCCATTAACTGGCAAATTCTGAAATGCCATGATTTTTCTGGCTGTTCAGCACAAAAACCAATCTGGAAGTGTCAGTATCCGAGCCCCCAGCAGCCCTGTGATCCTGACTGGCTCCAGAGGCTCCGGTGGATCCTGGACGGGTCCCCTTTGCTTTGGCTTCCTCGGGGAGGCCCCTTGGCTGCACCCCACATCTTTTGCAGAAGGACATCAGCCTTGCTGCAATCTCCCAGTGGCATCTGGGTCTCTGCCCATGGCACCAGGAGGCTGAGGGGGGTGTTTTGGAAGTTCTCCTGGCAGGACCACCCTCCCGGACCAGCACCGCAGTACCTGCTCTGGGATCATGCCTTTCCCGGCCGGAGCTGGACCCAGGGGCAGCACAGGGTGCCCTGGGAGCAGCCAGCTCCACCCGGGAGTGGTGGGGAGCACAAAGCCCATATCAGCAATGATTTCCTGACAAACAGTGCGGCTCATTGTCTGTTCTCATTTATAAACTGCTCCACACCAGCCATCTGATATCCATTATTACAATTACAAACAACCCACAGTAACTCTCCAGCTGGTCAGCTCCATCCTAACAGCACTGCAGCCATTCAAGGATGCCATATGGTACCAGAGTTTCCAAAGCAGCATTGTCAATCAGCCTTATTAATTTCTGAGTTCATTTCTTTTCCTTTTAGGGATATATTTTTTCCTTTCTTTCTATGTAAGACAGAGACACTTCTCTGGCCTCAATTTGGAATATGCAGCTTGACAGAATAATTGAAATATCTACATCTCCAAGGCAGCTGGCAGGGAAAGGAAGATCCTGAACTCTGTGAGCAGCCCCCCGAGTACTGGTGCTCATGCAAGACCTCCAAGTGTCTCTTCCCATCTCTACCCCAGTGCGTGCCACGAGAATATTAAAAACCCATTAGATCCGGAGTGCCGGACATGGCTGGTGCTTTACTGCAGATGGAGGGTTGCTAATGGCCATTTCTCTTCGATCTCCGAGTCTCCTTTGAGCTATATTTATTTTTTCCCCAACATTTTGGAGCCTACAAAATGCATCAGGTGGTAAGGTAAGGGTGGTGTCATTGGAGTCGGTTGGAGATGCTGAGATGCTGCTGGCCCTGCTCGTGCCCATCCTGTGGTGAGCAGGAGCTTGGGAGAGTCCCAAGGTGATTCCCAACTGGATGGACTCATCCTTTGGGGTGATTTCTGGGTGATTTCTGGGTGATTTCTGGTGATTTTGTGCCTGTCCACTTCTGTGTGGCACCACTGTATGGTGTATCTGAGTCACTGTGGATGGTGCTGAGGGAATGGGCTGTGCTGGATATGCCATTCCCAGCCCTGCAAACACATCCAGGCACTGCACCACAGCCACTGGCTGCAGGGACAGCTGGGCTTTAATTTTTGCTTTGCTTTTAAGGAAAATCAGCAATCACCCAGAGATGGTTTCTTTCCTTGCTTGAGGCAGCAGGATTTTGTGGTTCTGAAACGTTCAGCTCCAGCTAAAGCCCAGCACGTGAACTCCAGCAAGAATTTCCTTCCCTGGGGGTGGGAAGAGGTGACGGAGGGAGTGGAGGTGGAGACCTTTCAAGATGAGCCATGGGCACCCTCGAAGTGTCCCTGTGAAAATGTGTCCACACACTTTCATGTTTTTTTCTCTCCCCAGCTGACTGTGTGGTGTTCACAGCTGGAGCAAAAACTTCCTGTCGGGACATGGGTGCCCCCAGCAGCACCCCAAACATGCTGGGCTGTTGGAACCCACACCTGGGGGCCTGGCAGAGCTGCTCAACACAGGAATTCACTCCTGGCCTGGGAAAAGGAATCAGGTTGAGAAGAGAGAGGAAGGTCCAGTGGCTCCTTGCACCGTGGCAGGTGAGAGCAGCAGGTTTTGGGGCCGTGCATTATGCAGATCACGTGGGATTATGTGAAACCTCTTTGTTCATCCTGCCTGTGAAGGGCAAAGAGCTCTGTGGGGCCAGGGCAGTTTGGGGGCAAATCTGCAGCCGCACAGATGGTGACACCAGGGCTCCAGCCACCGGAGGAGGATGTCCCTGACTCCCTGTCCCACAGTCCCTACGGGCATTTCCTCATTGCTGTTAGCTCTTGGGAGCCCAGCAAGGATCCAGCAACAAGCCAAAGCTTAGCCCAGCTCTGCCAGGGGTTTTGCTCCTTCCCAGAGCCGTGGGCAGTGTCCACCCACGGAGGGAAGCACTGGGAATGTGTCAGGCCCCTGGAGCAGCACCCCTTCAATGGCAGCTGTCACTGTGCAGTGCAGTGTGTGTGTCACTGCAGTGCCTCCACCCATGGGAAGTGCAGGTTATGGTGCTCCTACCTGTGCTTGCCCTTGGCGTGGGCTGGGAGCCCCTTTGACACAGCTCTTCCTTGCTGCCATCATTTTTGTCTGATGCAGGGCACACGCTTTGAAGGGTACACTGAGTGAGCTGGATTGTTTGATTTATCTATGACAACAAAATAACTTTTTTTTTTCTTGCTGTTTCACTCTTGTTTGGCTCCCAGCACAGAGTCCCTGCTCCCACCTGGGTCTCTTCAGCCATGGTTTGGTGCCCAGCTCGCACTCCCATGGAGATACTGCCAGGCATGAGGTGCTGCCCCAGAGGGCAGGGGAGGTTGTGTCTCCATGGATGAATTCCCATCCCCAGCTGTGCCCTGATCCCTCCTGATGCAGCTCGTGGCGGGGCTGTGATGGGGCAGAAGCCTGAGGCCCTGCTGGTACCTGGGGTACCCACATGGGCTGGGTTTGTGTTGAGTTCCCACCTGGCTTTTCCCTACCCTCTGGCTCTCTCCAGGGTGCAGGGGAAGGTTTCACAGCCCTGTTTGCATGGACACCCAGTCAAAGTTCACTCTGCTGCCATTTCTCTGCTGCTTGGAGTTTGACTCTGTCATTTCCCTGCATTTTCACCAGGACTGTACGTCCCAGCCTTTGATCCCATCTCCCCTCCCTGGCCAGGTGTCTGGGCCTTTCCAGGAGGGCTGGAAGGCTGGGCTTGGTTTTGATCCAGCGATGGGCTGCTGCCCTCTCCCCAGTCCCACAATCCAGCACTGTCCCTCCTGAGCTTCTCTTCCCCTCACAGCATCTCCCCACAGGACACACAGACCTCCTTTTCCTCTGAGCTTCTGAATTTGTGACATTTTGCTTGATTCCCCCCTCTTTCCCCTCTGGCTCTCAGTGAACCACCCCGTGGCTTCTGCAGAAGGCTCCTCACTTGCTCTCCATCTCTCTTGCTGTGGCCATGGGGACGTTGGAGCCTCCTGGATCAGCCCCTGCCCTGTCCCTCCTGCTGAAGTGGCACGGATGATTCTGTCCCTCATGACGTGACAGTGCGTGAGCCAGGCACTTACAGAGCCTGGCCTTGGGCAGCTCTATTGTTTCCCCAGATTCTCCGTGACACTTGTCCAGAGGAGTCCTCGTGCCTGTGACACTTCCCACGGGTTGGGAATGCATTGGGAGCGCCTCTGGGATCTCCTGTGTGCCCCTCCAGCCCACTGCTGTGGGGCCATGTGGTGCCCTGTGACTGTCCCACAGCAGAGAGCCACTGTCCCAGGGTCGGTTTCCCTTTTTCCCCAGCCCTGATGCAATCCTGCAGTTATCCCTTTGCTCCCTGAAATGTGTCCAATTGCTGAACCCCTTCTCTTTCATGACACTGCCCAGCACCGAGGTGCTGGGATCCACACTTGTTTTTGCTGGAAGGTTGTTCAGGATATTTTTCCTGCACGATTTTTTTTTTTTTTTCTGTGGGATTTTGCTGTTTTCTAAGCATTCTTCAATTATGATTTCACATAACCCCAGGAGCTGACTCACTGCTGACACCATCTTTTCTGAGGATCTGAGGGAAAGCCAAGCCAACATGACTTTCTGGTCTTATTCCTTGGTTCTTTCTTCTGCTCTAGCCCTTCCTGACAGGCATGGTTCCGTGTGTGCCAGTATTTCCTTGGGAACACCTCACCAGGAGCATGGAGCACACCTTGGCTCATGCACCACGTGGCTGTGGTGCTCTGGGTCAGTCCTGGCATCACCTGTATCCATCTTTCCAAAGGGCTCGGAGCACAGGCTGGGCAGGGGAAGCCCCACACTATCACCCCTTCTGACGGTGATTGCAATTTATGCTCAGATCAACAGAAGAGAGAATATTTCCCTTTTTCTCCCCAAGCTCTTGAGGGTGTTGCTGCTCTGCCAGCTGCTCTGCCTGGAGCTTCCTGCAGCAGGGATGGGGAGTCAAGTGGGCAAGGGCATGATGCCAAGGTCAGCGTTTGCTTCAGTGCCTGTCCCATACCAGCTTTCTAAGAAACTCTGCAGCAGGGAGAAAAAAAAAAAACAAACCCAACCTAATTTTTCATTTGCAGCTGGAATGAGGCCAGATTCTGCAGCAGAACATTTTTTGGTGAAAATGGAGTTGTTGTCTTCTGGCCAGCACTTGTTGAATGGCCCCTGCCTGGACACCACTGGGGAATGGCAGAGCCAGGGCTGGGACATTGAGCTGAGGGGCAGCAGCCGCTGCCTGCTGGGTTTTGGGGGCGAGCCTGGACCCCAGAGGGTCCCCTGCGAGGTGCCACCGCAGGGGACTGGCCGCCCCTGCTGCGGGCTGCGATCGCAACTCCGCTTTGAAAACCCTCCAGTGCTTTGTTCTGTCCCTGATACAATCCATTTGGAGCAAATGCAGTCGCGGAGCACCCTGCCAAGCCCGCAAGCTTTGGGGAGGGAGGCTGCTGCGAAGCATTAGCGGCAGATAAGGCCTCCTCGGGGATGGCTGGCTGGGGAGGGGGGTGCGGGAGTCTCGCCTCGCCTTATCCTGGCCTGGCGACTTCGCTGACGGGGCAGCCAGGGAATGCCAGCCTGTGCCTCGGCTCCTTCACCGAATTCATCCTGCCACTCTCCTGTTCCTTCGCCTATCGTGCTCCAGGGCCTGACCCTGCTGCTCCTCGCACCCCATCCCCGATGGTCCCCTGCTTGCCGGGCACCCAAGGGTGCCGCAGCATCCCCCACTTCCCGTGGGAGCTCAGTGTTGGACCAAACAAGGGGCTGAGAGACGTGGTTCAGTGGCAGGGGGTTGGGATGGAGCCCCTGTGCTGGTCCTGAGCCCCAGGGCTGGACTCGCCCCACCTGCAGTCACAGGTGTGCGGGAATTTTTTAAGCCCCTGGAGGCAAATTCCTCATCCTGCCTTGTCCTGCCCCATCCGTGCAGACGGAGGAGGTTGGAGGGGCAGGAAGGGATGCCCGGGATACCCCTCAGGCAGGGTCAGAGGTGCAGCCAGGGATCCCCGGGTCCCGGTGAGGTGCCAGGGGTGGGTGAGGGATGTGCTAAGTCCCTGTGGGATGCAGTCTGTCCCCAGCCTGGGGACCTGGGGCGCTCGGTGACAGTTGAGGGGGTGGGAACGGGGCAGGGCGGGTTAATGCCGTTACGAGCCAGGGCAGGGGGTCTCCAACAGACGAGGCCTCGCCGGCCAGATGGGGAGACTCGTCTGAGCTCGCCGGGGCCACAGAGGAGGGTCCCCTGGCAGCAGCTGGTCCCAAGGAAGAGGTTAAGGTGACACGTGTCAGGGCAAAGCCCAAGGGTGGCAGACGCGGCCCAGGCCTTTGTGGGGGTCACCCCCCATCTGACGGGGAGCAGGTGGGGTGGGAGCCGCAGGGACCCGGGCCGGAGGGGCGGCGGGTGGCTCCGCAATGGCCCTGCCGGGCAGTGGCATCGCCTGTGACAGCCACTCGCCGGCTGCCTCTGTGCTTTTGCAGCTAATGCAGCTAATTGCAGCAGCTAATTTTTTTCCCCTTTTTTTTCTCCCAGAAAGAACGGCAATGGCCCCATGGCAGGAGATGCTGATGTGGATTACTGCATGCCCTGGCCTGGGGCTGGGGACAAGACAGGGGAGAACAAGAGGATCAGTGGCTCGAGAGCCAGGCCAGGGGCTGGCCGGGCATCCTCGCAGTCTGAGGGACACCGGGATGGGCGTCCATCCTGCTTCCCAGTCTTGTACAATTGGACAAATCACAGGCAATGCTTCATCCCTGTGGACGCTGCTGGCCCAGGACCCACTCTGGAGGCCAGGATCCAGCCAGGGGTCAGAGCTCACCCCCTGCCACAGCTCACCCCTCACCCAGCTCAGCCCCCCTGGCCCCTCGGCTCCCCCTCGCTGCGGGGCTAATTTCAATTATCTTCTCCAGGCCATATGAATTCTATTAATATCAAAGTAATGAGGTAGTTACTGCGATTCGGAGGAACGGCTGGGGAATTGCTTGGGATAGGGTTTCGCCAGCCAAGAGGGTAAATTAAAACCTCCCTTTGGAGAGGAGCAAAGGGCCGTAGCAGAGGTGAGCAGGGGCCAGCCCGGGGCAGGGGGGGATGGTCACGGGTGTCCATCCCCTGGGGGGCCACTGCTGCCATCCCTGCCATCCCACTTGTGCTGGGGGGCTCCTTTGGAGATGCCATGAGCTGGATGGGGCCTCACAGCAGGGATGATATCCCCCATTCCCAGCCCCTCCAGCCCCTGCAGAAGCCCCCTAAGGATTGTGCCTGGAGCATCCACCCTGGAATACAGAGGGATGGATCTCCCTGCTCAGCCTTCCTGGAGTCTTGTGGGTTCAGGCTGCTGCCTTGGTGTTTGGTTTGGGGTGCCCCTCAAAGCAGCACTGAAATGGGCAGCAGCACCCCAGGGCTTGGGACAGTGCTGGCCTCCCTCGAGGCACATGGGGTCCAGCAGCCCAGGAAAGGATGCAGAGTGATCACAGACCCTTCCTGGCACCCAAATCCAAGGAACTGAGTCTTTTCCCGGTCCAGCACCCTTCCCTGCCCATCAAAAAACCTGGCAAAGCTGTCAGCACTGCTCCCCTAGGCAGCCCTGAGCTCACTTGAGAGACCTGAGAAGACCATGAGGAAGGGGAAAATAGCAGGAACCATATATATATGTGTACATCCTCCTATAGAACAAGTTCCAGCTACTTGCCAGGCTGGAAAAAGAGCTTTTTATGGGGCAGTGGATGGGCTCCTCCTGCATCCCCCCCGGCTGCAGGGTGCTTGGGGACACAGGCAGAGCCTAATCCCAGCTGCAGCGGGGACCCAGCCAGGAACTGGGGACACGGGGAGTGCACGAGGCTGAGCCGGGAGAGCACGAATATTTTAAAGGTAAAAATAGCTCTTGTTGTGGAGCAGGGGTGTCACACACGCCTGCCAAGCTGGGAGGGAGCAGAAGGTACCTCCCAAGTCCTTAGGAGAGGAACTGGGTGAGGAAGGGGAGGGTGGCTTAAGAGGAGGGTGGGATTTGTGCCCTGGGTGCTGAGCAGAAAGTCAGGGCGTGTGGGAGGATCCTGTTGGACACCGCCCCCCAAAAAACAGCGCTGGGGCCAGCCCAGAGCCCGGAATAACAGCAGTGAAAAGAGGTGAGGATTCTTCCCCAGTGCCCTCTTAGCCCACATGAAGAGGGAATATTTTTAACAATGGCGGTAGTGAGACACAGGACAGCGTTTCCCAGAGATGTGGATGCCCCAGAGCTGGGGCATCAAGGCCGGTTTGGATGGGGCTTCCAGCAGCCTGGTTTAGCAGAGGTGTCCCTGCTATGGCAGGGGGTTGGATTAGATGGTTTTTAAGGTCCCTTCCACCCCCAGCCACTCTGTGACTCTCACAACCAGCAGGCTGAGCGGGCAGCGGCAGCGTGTCCCCTGCCCCCCGTGTGGCACGAAGCCATGCGCGGGGACATCAGCCCCAGGGTCGTCCCGTCCCGTTCCCCTGGTTGGTGCCACCAGCTCCGCAGCAGCCGCGGATGCCGCAGCCCGTGAGCCGAGCGTGGGGGCTCTCAGATGGTGGCAAAGCCGCCCGGATCCCCGCAAGGCTTTGTCCCTCGCAGGCAGCGCCCAGCCGGACGGTGGGGTGGGGGTCCCCGGCCGTCCCCGGCCACCCCCGGCCCGCGGCAGCGCAGGCGGCTGCAGAGCAGCTCTTTGCTGGCATCTGCTGACAGCGGGAGGTGCTGCAGCTCTGCCCAGGGAGCGACCCTGGAACTCGGCCCGGAGCTGGCCCTCGCCCCGCTCCTGGGAGGGAGCAGGTCCCTGGGAGTGTGGGTCTGTCGGCCAGGCACCTACCAGGAGCGCCCCGCAGGGATGTGGCTCTTGCAGGGGAGGTGAAGCCCCACAGAAGGATGCACTTAACTCAAAACCCTGATACTGAGGGTGACTTTCCAGCTAGAAGTGGGAAAACATCCCTCAGGCCTCAAACACAGCTTTTCCCTGGGATTCAAGGCTCTTCCATCCCTCCTGTGCCTCTGTTACAGGCTTAGCGCAGGAAGCTCTTTCTGCACTGTGCCCTGAGTCAGGGAATGAAATCACATCCATCAAGGTCTCCTTGTGCTCCAGACAACCTCTTGGAATCATAAATCATGGAATGGTTTGGGTTGGAAGGGACCTTAAAATTCATCCAGTTCCAACCCCCCTGCCGTGAGCAGGGGCACCTTCCAGCAGACCAGGTTGCTCCAAGCCCCATCCAAGCTGGCCTTGCAGACTTCTGGGGATGGGGTGCCCACAACCTTGGTGGTGCCATGTTGACAGGCTCTGAGAGAGAGATGACAGCAGCAGAGAAATGTGACATTAATCAAAGCTCTACCTGTAGAGTTATAAAGACCCCAGGAAAGCTGCAGAATCCAGAATCATGGGCAGTGTATCCCACCAACTCTGCAGTCCAAGAGATGCTTATTCCCAGCAGGAAGGAAACAGCACTTTCATTTGCAAGCTGCAAATTAACCAAAAAATGGCCCAGTCAAACTGCAAACGTGACGGTGGATTTTACAATCTGCAGCTCATGTGCTGATTTTATTATTAATTTATGTCCATTATCTGATTGACACCCCTGCCATTGATAGCACTTGGTCTTGGAGCATCAGAGAGGCAAAGCTGCAGGAGGTAGTGACTGGGCTTTAATGTGCGACAACTTTTGCCTTTCCAAAATTATTTTACTTTCTGGGTGCTGCTTTTTCCCATCCAGTCTCTTGTTCCTTCATTAAATGATCCTACCCTGACATCATATGAGCTGCCATGCAGTGGCATAAGCATTTTCCCGCTGTGAAAGCCCAGCTGACTGTGGTTATCCTAGAGGCATCCATAAGGGAAGAGCCTGCATGAGATGGAAGAAACTTTGTGGGGACTGCTTATGTCCCAGAGCAGACAGAAACACTCTAAAGGACCTGGAGATCCTAGTGGTTCTAAAGTCAGATACTCTTTTTTGCTGTGTTTCCTGCATAGTGAAGGATGAATCCATCTGTTAAGTACATATTGCATATCTAAATCTCTTAACATCTAGACTAAAATCTATCTAGATAATAAAGGCTATTTCCCTTCCATCTCTTGCAGGGTTTCAAGAGTCTCAGTCCTGCAGTGCAGGGTTGTGTCATCCCCTTCCATGAATTCCTGGGAACACTGAGCAGAGCAGCCCTTCCCTGGTGCTGAGGGCTAAGGATTGTCAGGGCATCCATAGGCCTGAGGTGCTGCCTGGATCCCCACAGTTTGGGAATGTGGTCTCAGGGAGTGAACTTGAGCTCTTCAAGTCTTTTCTTTTCTTCAGAAGGGATTAATTCAATTAACACAAGTAACAAAACAGCTCACAGCACTCTATAAATAGACTGGTGGGCTCTGACACAGCTCCTGGCTATGCCAAGAAATGGGACTAATAATAGCTGCTTAACGATGGGGTTCAGGGGGCTGGAGAGACTAGGAAAAGAAAATACCAGGATGGCTTAAACCTGCCATGAAAATCACGTGGGGAAGTGTGGAATCCCAGAATTCCAGAATGGTTTGGGTTGGAAGGAACCTTAAGGCTCAGCATGGGCAGGAACACCTTCCACTATCCCAGGTTGCTCCAAGCTCTGTCCAGCCTGGCCTTGATTCCAGGGATCCAGGGACAGCCCCAGCTTCTCTGGGGACCCTGTGCCAGGGCCTGCCCACTCTCTGCAGTATCCCAACAGCCACCGAGGAAGCTCTGCTGGAGGGGATGGCTCAGAGTGGGGGGGCATGGAACCCATCGCTGCCACACTGCCAGGCCCTGCTCCTGGGGACCGCTTGGAGGATGATGGAGCCAAGAGATGCTTTTTCCAGCTAAAAAGCAGCAATTTCCCTCAGGGCCAAGGTCAGGGCCCTGGCAGCACCCCCAGTCCTGCACCTCAGCCTTCTGCACTCCCCGGCCCCTTCCCCTCCCACTGCTCCCGCTGCCAGGAGAAATTCCCAGCTGGGCTTTTGTCACCGAGGCACGCGTGTTTCTGCGGGAAGTTTCTATTTCTGTGAATAGCAATTTTTCAAGCAACTCCTCCCCCGCCTGCTCGCTTTCACAGGAGCCCTGACGAACGCCGCTGGCATTCCTGGAAGCTGCGGCTCACTTCTGCGTGCCAGCCCCGGCTGGAGCCTCTGCCCTCTGCCCTCCCATCCCAGCGCCTGTCCTACAGCTCCACGCCAAGGGAATTGCACTCATGGTACCTTGCGAGGGTCAGATTGAGCTGGGAGCACTCCATGTGCTGGGCTCCTGGTGCTCACCGTGCACCCTGGGACAGGAAAGGGCTAAAAAGAAGTGGGGGAGCCTGGGGGACCCAAGCCTGCAGGAAAACCCCAAAACAGCAGCACCTCTGCTTGGAGGACACTGAGACCTCCAAGAACATCCTGGCATATCCCAATTTCTCAGGCCACAGCTCTTGCCAGTCCCAGCTGTGCAGAGGAGCCAGCAGATGATTTCTGGTTTTGATTAATCCTGGAGCCAAGCCCCCCAGTGCTGGAGCCAAGCCCGCAGTACTTCACCAGTCTGTCAACCCTATTTGTCCCCTCCTGATGGACCCCCTGCTCAGTGTGAGCCTCCCAGTTTGGGACCAGGGTCTTAAGAGCACTTTGGATTCCCTGTTTCCATTAGAAGACACCACCTGCAGTACTTGCCTGGGGTCTCTATCCCACATAAATTGTCATAGGAATATTAATGGCTGAAGCAGGGGGTTCCACAGCCAGGCAGAAGTGGTGGCTGTGGGATGTGCTCTCTGCTGGGGGTCACTGAGCATCGGCCTCGCTGCACTCACGGGGTGGGGCTGTTTCCCCAAAGGAGGTGAAGTCAGAGTGCTGTGACCTGGACCCCAGGACCATGGTGCTTTCTCCATCCCAACAGCAGGACAGGGAAAGGCATTGGTACCATCTGGATGGCTTCCATGCATCCAGGCCATGCTTATCAGCATCCTTGCCTCGGGGCACAGAGCTGAGAAATGGAAGGGAACAACCCAAATGGTGCTGTTCTGCTGCACTGAGAGCGGTGTTTAGTGATCCCACTGCTGGCTCCGATGGGAATGGGCCCTTAGAGGCTGGAATTATCAAAAGCAGCTCTTGGGAATGAAAAAAAGCTGGACGAATTGCTGATTGCAGCTGCCTGGATGGAAAATAAAGTGAGTGCTCCCAGGGCATGTGGCACAGGGAGAATGAGCTCTGTGTCCACTGGAGGACCAAAAGACCAAAAATTCCCCTTGCTGTTCCCAAACCGAGAGGCACTGGCAGCCAGAGTGGGGCTGGACAGGGGATGGGATCAGAGGGGAATATCCTTAGGATGGTGTAGAAGTGCTTGCCACAGTGAGCAGCACTGTACTGCAAAGGCAAAGTGACACTTAAACCCCAGACATTTTAGCAAAGAAAAAATCAGGAATATGTAAAGCGTCTGTTTTGTAAAAAAATAACCTTCAGGGTTTCCTCTGCTGCAACCTCAAGAAATTCCACAGCTGCTACTGCGTGGGAGGGAGCCCGGGGAGCATTTTCTCCTCTGTGTGAGGCTGATGCTCAGGGCTGGCTGCAGCCCCTGGTCGGGAAGGGCTGTGCTGAGCAGCACATGCTGCAGCCCCTCTGCCTCAGGTGCCCAGAGCCTCTCTCCATCCCCTTCCCAGCCAACCATAAATATTACAGAATTCTTATAAATCCTTGTGCTTTCCAGAGGGGCTGAGACCTCAGTAGTCCTGTCCCAGAGGCTCCTGGAGCTGCTTGAAGCACTCTGCAAGGGGCAGAGGGGATGTGCCAAGAGTGATTTGCTACTCCTGGAGGTATTTTCTACTCCTAATTAATGCAGTAAAAATGGGTGTCTGCCAAGGAAGTAAAAATATTCCCGTTTTCAAGATCCAGGGCAAGTAAGAAAAAAGCAATGCAGGCTCTTCTGAACGTCTGCAGACACCGTCTCCCCCTGCCCGGCTCCTGTTTAACACCCATTGGGACTGTTGGGAGGTTCCTGCCCTGGCTCTGGCTGCTGGGAGGAACCACAGCTCTGGCAGCTCCCACTGCTGCTCCTGTGACAGCCCAGCACCGTGACACCCAGAATGTCCAGGGCCAGGCCTGGGACAAGCAACAGAGTACTGGGGGCCTGTGTCCCTCCCCATGCCGGTCCCAGGATGGAGTAGGAGCACTGGTGCTCTGTGTCAGGTCAGAACAAGGAGCTCTGGGGAGCACTGGGGAGCTGTGTCCCTGCTGGTGCCCCATCCCAGGCTGGAATGGGGAGAGCTAGGGAGCGATGGGCCCTCCGGGTGCCTGTCCTAAGATAAAGTGGGGAGCCCTGTGTCCCTCCCTGTGCCCCATCCCTGGATGGAGAGGAGACTTGTGTCCCTCGCGGGCAGGCATGGGGAGCGCTGGAGAGCACCATGCCCCTCTGGTGCCCCTCCATCCGGGCTGGAGAAGGGAGCACTGGGGAGCATCGTGTCCTCCCGGTGCCTGTCCCAGGATGGAGTGGGGAGCACCGAGGAGCTGTGCTCTTCCCTGTGCCCCATTCCATGATGGGGAGCACCGGGGAGCCGTGTCCTTTCCCGGTGCCCCATCCAGGGCTGGTGCGGGGAGCACTGGGGAGGAACCCGGCACCCCGTTCCGGGAGGGAATAGGGTAGGGCCGGGGTCCCGGTCTCTCCGTCCCGGTCCGGCGGAGCAGTGTGTGGCGGGACGGGGTGCGGAGCGGTGCGCGGAGAGGTGTGCGGAGAAGAGAGGTGTGCCGGGTGTGGAGAGGCGGTGCGGGGCGGTGCGGGACAGGCGGTGAGGGGCGGT
>WAAG01080636.1:139091-149874 GCA_013390105.1 Tichodroma muraria
ATCAGCATCAAAGGTGAGGCCGGGCCCGGGGCGGCGGGGGGAGAGGGGCACCGGGACCTGTTGCTGCTGCCGTCCCGCGGCTCGCTCGGAGCGAACCCCGCAGGAGCGGGAGTGGGGTCGGGGTCCTCACACCCCGCAGCCCCAGCTCAGGACGGGAAGGGGGACACGTGGCAGTGACGGGACCCGAACCGTTCCCAGCCCACGGAAAGAGCGATGATTTGGGGTGCGGAGTGCCCGGCCGGTGCCTGCCCGCCGTGCCCCGGCCGGGGTGAAGGACCCCAGGGTTTGTGAGCCGGGTGGGGCCCCACTGTCCCCCGCACCACGGGTAAGGTGCTGTCTCACGGGGCAGGTGGGGTTCGGGGGGCACCCGGTTTCACGAAGGTTGCTCTTTTGCAGCCGAAGGGGGGCTGGGCCGGCGTGTGGTTGTCCCACCGTGTTCCTGAGTTGGGAAATGCCCCTTTAGAACTGTCAGCAGAACGAAGGCAGCGATGTAAAGCCCCTGGAGATCTGCCGGCGCTGGGTGGGGTGTTAAACCAGCGCACTCGGGCTTGGAGATGTGCGCTCCCGGGAAGCGCGGCAGCGGGAAGCCTCCCTGTTTAATGTCTGTTTTCTCTCCCAAGCTGTCCCGCTCCTTGGTGACTCGCCTGAACTTCAGGCTGGAAACTTCTTAGGGCGCGGATGGCGTTCCTGCCTTTCTGCCTGCCTTTGATTTTCACGCGGCTCCAAGCGTGTTGGAAAACTGTGAAAGCAGAATGGGAAGGGCAGCGGGAAGACAGGGACAGGGCTGTCACGGAGCGCGGCTGTGAGAGGCAGCGGGCTCGGCAGCCCCGGGGGCAGTGACAGGGCAGCTCTCGCCTCCTGACGTGGCTTCTCCTCCCAGCTCTGGGGGGATGCAGACGCAGCCTCCGGCTCCCTCTGGAAGTGGGGAGGTTTTGCAATGTGAATGTGCGGGTGCTGGAACTGGATCGACACTGCTGGCCGTATCTGCAGGGTGCCCCAGCCTGCCAGCCATTTTTTTGGGAAACACAAACTCCCTTTCGTAACCACCCCTTGGCTGCCAAGTTACTGTTTGCTCTGTGGCTCTCCTAGGAAAGAAGAACCTTCCCTTGGTTCAGTTAAAACTTTATTTTTGCAGAGATGTATGTGGAAAAGAAGTAGTTGCCATCAAAACTGGGCAGTGGAAGCTGTTGTGCAGGGTGGGGCAGCCTTGGTAGGGCAGGACATCACTCCTCACCCGGCTGCTGGTATGCCACTGTTCATGTGCCAGCCGTGTTTCATGCAGGGACACTGGGTGTCACCCGGGAGGTGAATGTCCTGCCACGGGACGTGGCTTGGGGCTGACAGGACAGCAGGGAGCCGAGCGAGAGCCGGGCTGGCGGAGGTTCTTAGCCCTGGCAGGGCTCTCGGCGCTGGCGGCCGGGCGAGGAGCCGCTGCCGCAAGGACGGAGCAGCCCCCGCCGGGGCCTCTGACAGCTGATAACCGGAGCCCTCGCAGGGCTTGGCAGGCGGCTGAGCGAGGAAATGCCTGTGGCACTGGCTGGGAGCAGCCCGGGGCGGGCAGTGACAGCGGGCTGGGCTCAGCATCTCCCTCTGGGATGAGGATCATCTCCTGGAGGCTCCTCGGGACAGGCTGTCCCGGGGCGCAGGGCACATCGGGCACTGCTGATCCCCGGCTGCCACGGGCAGCGGCTGCTGCATCCCTGCGCCCTGGCACGGAGGCAGCTCGGATCTCCCTGCGGGTTCAAAAGTCAACGTGCAAATTGATCTCCTGAAACCTCCGGGAGTTTGAATAGCATTCTTTTAGTCGGGACAGCGGGGAGCAGCCGGTAAATAGGGATGCTGTGTGGACAGGAACATGCAGCCAGATTGGTTCACCTCTCTCTGGCTCTTTGGCCTCTCCAAAAACATTCAGCTGTCTTATCTGTTGAGATCATAAAGTCCTTGGAGCCAGGATAGTTGCTCAGCACACGATTAATAATTCAAATAAGATACACTTTCCTGCCAAAACTGATGGGGAGATGGCCAGGTTACGTGTTCGCTCTGTGAATAATCTGTGACCAATCTGAGTGGTTTTGGAGCAATCACTTCATCAGCTGTAAAGCCTCATGGTACTTTGGCTGCTGTGGTTGGTACAGATGTCCTGTGGGTATCTGGGGGGGTGGGCAGTGGGCTGACCTGGCACAGTGCATTGAGTGCCAGCAGAAAGGCTCAGCCTTGCTGGGACCATCTGGTACCAGAGCATCCCCCTCCCCGCCCACTCCTCCAAGCGCTCCAACAGCCACAACTGTGCCCTGTCTCTTCTGTTTCAAGGTGGCCGAGAGAATAAAATGCCCATCTTGATCTCCAAGATCTTTAAGGGGCTGGCAGCGGATCAGACCGAGGCACTCTACGTGGGGGATGCCATCCTTGCCGTCAATGGCACTGACCTGTCCGAGGCCACGCACGATGAGGCCGTGCAGGCCTTGAAGAAGACGGGCAAAGAAGTGATCTTGGAAGGTAGGAGACAAGGATGTGATGGGGGCAGAAGGGTTCTGCTGTACTGGGATGACACAGGGGTGGCATATCATCTGCAGCTGCATTTGCATACTCTTTCATATGGAAAACAACATATGCAGAGTAATTTGTGTGCTCATCCGGAGAGCTGGAGGTAACTGCTGGGATCTCCCTGTCTCCTTCTGGAGAGGGAAGGATGTGTGTGCCAGTGCTTCATGCCCAGAGGCTCTGTCTCCCCGCTCTGGGACCTCAGGCAGGTAGCAGTGGGAGGTGTCGGACAAGTTTCTGGGATTTGGGATTCTTTTATTGCACTGCATCACCCCCACGTCTGCAGTTCCTGGGGCAAGAGAAGACATTTTCTGCTTTTCCTGTGGTTTTAATTTAAACCCACATCCCTGGCTGGTGTAGGTTTATGCCAGCGGGGAGGGGGTGCACTGGCCCCCCACTCCTGCTGAGCACCTTGGGATTTGCTGGGTGGGTTTTGGGCAGGTGGAGGGTGAGGCAGGGCCTGCTCAGGAACTACCCATCCAGGGGATGCTGCCCACCTAGGGGATCTGTGGAAGCTGAGGCTACAAACATCCCAGGGATGCAGCCTTCACCCCCTGGAGGAGGCTGTTCCCTGGGAACAGCCTCCCTCTCAGTACCAGGCAGGTGGTCCCTGGTGTCTCCCAGCCCTGAGGGGGCTGGCACACTACAGGAGCCCCTCAAGCCCTACTTGAGGACTGGGTGAGAGTTGATGGGTTGGGACCATGGGAGTCCTGAGGGAGAGACCCCATTCTTCTCTGGTTACATAACATCTGTCCATGTTTCTTACCCTCTGCCAGCTTGGCCAGGCTGGGATGAGCATCCCAGATCTGTCCCTCAGGAAAGGAGCTTTCCCCTCCCCTCACTTCCAACCAGTCCCTGGGGTCACCCTGCTTAACAGGGGGGGTTTTTGCACCAGAGACCCTTCCCAAAGGGATCCCAAAGGGAGGTTTGGTTTGGGGACAGTGCTCGGGGCTGTCCCTGGAGCTGTGCAGTTCTGTGTGCTGTGCTGCCAGTGACCGCCATGCTCTGGCTTTCCTGTGCTTCCTGAGATTGTCTCAGCTCCAGATTTTCATTTTTAGCTTTGCTCAGCCCTTTCTGCTGTGGGTTCCTCCTCTCCTGGGAGCCTCAGGACCATGGTTCAGCCGGAGGAATGTGCTGCTCTGCACAGCTGCTGGGAGCAGATAGGGCTGCTGGTGGGGTGGTTTTGTTGTTTTTTTCTGACCAAAGAGAAGTACAAGAGCTTCTTTCTTTGTGAGTCTGCGAAATTCCTGCCTGTAGCTGCTGCTCTCAGATCACCCTCCCTCTGTTATTTTCTGTTCATCCTTTGGTGTGGGTTTCTTTTCTGCCAGAGCTCCTGCCAGAGGTGGAGGAGCTGCCCTTTCTGGAGAGAACAATTTCTCTCTGTGGAGCCCTCCTCCTCCTCCATCTCCTGGGATCCAGGTCCCTCTCCTGGGAGGCAGCTGCAGGCAGGAGCTTTGCAGTAGCTTACTGGGCTCAGGTATGTGACCTGCTGGGTTTCTAAACTAATTAAAACTCCCAGCAGGTACCTCCTTGGGAGGGGACTGGGGCTGGGCTGGCTCTCACTACAGCACTCTGGAGCTCTGGGATGAGTTTGTATCTAATGTTGTTGGGGTCCAGCCAGAGCAGGGAAGGGATCTCTGCTTCTCGTCTGATCGTTGATGTCACTGATAAACGTGGTGCATCTCCATCCCCGGCCTGTTTTTGGGTTTGCTGGCACAGTGCAGCTCTGCTGTGGGGCTGGTGGGGCTGGCACTGTGCCATGGTCAGGCTGTCGCTGCCCTGTGGAGGTGGTGGCCCTCGCTTGTACCTGCCACTCATGTGGCTCTGCAGGAGCTGGCTGGACAAACACCCTGCCCCAGGGAGAACTGGCAGGGCTGAGGGGCAGGGGGTGGCCTTAAAGTGCCTGAAGGGTGTTAAACCAGGGGGTTCCCTGCTGCCTTCTCCTGCATGGAGAAGGCAGAGCTTAAAAAAGAGCACCTTAACATTAACTTTCTGCTCCCTGATGGTGCCAGGTGGGACTCCAGCTTTCCATATGGTGCTCTGAGTCCTAAACCAGAGTACTTGGCACAGCCAGTGTCTGTTCTCTCCTTGCTGCTCCTGGCTGCAGTCATTCCTGGGATTCAGAGTTTTTAGGGTGGTTTGCAGGTGGCATTGCAGCAGGTAACAAAACTGGGAGAGCTGGCACCTCCTCACAGGCCAGTGAGCTGGGCTGAGACTCCAGGGGGCAGAGCTGGGAGGTGAATGCATTTTAATGTATCAGCAATGGCTCCACGTGCCAGATTTCACCCTGGGCTGCTCAGCTTGGCTTCAGGCTCCTGGGTGTCATTGCTGCTCAGGCGTGAGGACACGCAGATACCTCTCTGTGTGTCCTGCCAAGATTTTTTTTGGATGTGCCAAACTACTCTCTTGGTATTTGCAGGAGGACTTGGACTGTATTTATATTACATTGTTATTTTGGGGAGAGTTGCTGTCCCTTGCCTTATTTTTCCCTAGTTTTTTTTCCTTATTTTCATTGCTTGGAATCCAGAGACTCTCCATGGCAGGGGGAAGGCTGATAAACATCCTTCCAGCTGCCCTGGGAAGGGTTCTGGGGACAGGAGTGGTTTTCCTGGTGAGGTCCCTGTGCTGTGTTGTCATGGGGGGGAAACTGGGAGCAGTGGGGAGGAGGACTTGGGGTAGCTGTGGGCATCTCACATCCCTGACTTATTTGCCACAGGGATGCTCCTGGGGCTATCTCTGCTCTTTAGGACTTGCTTGGCCAAGTAATTGCTTGGAAATTTTAAATTCAGAAAAATGGGTGCTGGGAGAGAGTGGGGCTGGGGAATCTCTGGAGTGCTGGTTGCTGTAACTGTGGGAAGGAAGGCTTTGGATCTGCCCTGGGGATGGTGCCGAGAGGTGATGGGGCACATCTGCCACCTCCACACCTCGCTGCTCTGAAGCTTTGCTTTCCCTGGGGAGTTTCCTGGGTTTGTTTCTCCTCCCTGGAAACATGCAGGGTTGTCCCATGATCTCCCTGCTGATGGTGCAGCACAGGGGAGTGTTTAGCAAAGAGCTGGGGCATGGGATGTGGCACTGAGTGCTGGGACGGGATCCTGGGACGGGGCAGGAGGGACAGCAGTGGCACCTCACCCTGCAGCATCTCATGGCACCTTCCTCCCTGGGGTGGAAGGACTTGAGCTGAGGCAGCTGGGACAGGAGCTGCTGTCGCGTTCGTGCTTGGAGCCAGGGGCAGGGCATGGTCCCAGGGTGAGGTGCTGGGGTCTGTGTTGACCTTTTTGGAAGCACATCAGAGCATCAGGTTGGAACTGGCAAATCATTTCAGGGTGTCTCTTTGGGATGTGTGTTTGCTCAGCCCCCCAGTTTAACACGCCAATTTTTCATCATTAATCCTGAGGCAGAGAGGGACCAGCTGGAGGTGGGATTAGCATCTCTTTAGGGCCTGCACTCGATCTCCAGGAGCTCTCTGGAAGATTTCTTGATGTGATGGCCTTGCTGAGCTGTGTAGATGCTGCTGGGAAGATTTTGGCAGGAGAAACAGCAGCACCATTCCACTTCTGACCAGAAATGTAGTCTGGAACCTCTTCTTTAAATCCATGTTGTCATCTCCAGACTGAAGCAGAGTGTGCTGGTGACCCAAGCAGTGGGAGGGTGTTCTTGAACCTGCTCTGGGTGTCCATGTCTGTTTTCCTGCCTGGAGGAAGCGTTGTGGCTCCTCAGTGAGGCTCTGCAGGGTCAGGCTTGGCTCTGATCAGTGCTGAGCCATGGGGACGCCTAGGGCAGGTTGTGCTGACTCAGGATCCAGGGCGCCAGGAGAGGTTGGTTTGTGATAGTTCTCCATCCTTGTGAGGGATGGGCTGAGGGAGAGGGAGAATTTCTACCCAAGAAGTGAAACCAAGGAATTTTGACTTTTGGTGGTTCTGCCCCTTTCTGGCATGCTGGGGAGAAAAAATAAACAGCTGCAACACAGAGGCAGACCCAGGGCCTTTGGTTAAACATGTCCCTGGTGCAGCTCACTCCAGGGTTCAGGATACATGGGATGCTCCAGTGATTGGGAGCCCCTGTGCCACCACCTGGCCCCCTGCAGAGGCACTGTCCTGGCATGGGAGGGGTGGCCGCACACCCAGAGACTTTTGGGTCAGAGACTTTTGCTGTTCCCCAAACTCCTGAAATAAAGTTTTCCTTAGTGCAAAGCCCTGAGCAGTTAAAGGTCCTATTTGTCCCCGTCCTCTGTTCTGGGGAGGATCAGCGGGACAGGCTCTTTCCCTGGAGAGCCCACGTGGCTTTGGAGGCTATGTGCATTAGCCCAGCAGCCACAGAGGGCTGTGTGCCTGCTGTGGGTGGCTTTAAGTCAACAGCAGCCAGGCAGTGTTGCTGCCCAGTGGCTTTTGGAGGGTACAGGCTGCCTGCTAGGGAGCAGGCAGGAGCCCCAGCACTGCAAAGTGCTAATTAGAAACTAAAAACAGTTCAAGAAGTACAGTTACCACTAGCAGAGGTGATGCATGATATGGTCTGAGTTGTTTGCTTTAATGAGATGGAGGTGATTAATTAATCCATTCAATACCAACTGCAGTGAAGGGACTGGCAGGAGTGTAAGTCAGCCTGCTATAAAGCCAATGCTGGGGTCGCTGGAGGGGACAGCAGCTCCCATGGGATGGTGACCTGGCTTGGCTGGGGAGCGTTGCAGCCTCCAGCTCCTCCCAGCTCCCCGTGCTGGCTCAGGACTCCCAGTGCTTTGCGACCAGCCTGAAACCTTCCTTAAAGCCACGTACCCGGGACGCACACCCTGCCTATTGCCTCATTCTCCGTGCCCTGTCCCGGACTGGGCACTGCTCCTGTCCTCCGCGGCTCCCTCGGGACGTGACCCCGCCACCGCCCCGCTAATGCCGGTGACGTCCCCCGCGTGCCCGGGGAGCCAGGGGCTGGCGCAGGGACGCCGCTCGGGTTTCAGCGGCTCAATGGCATCTTTCTGAGCTCCAATTAGTTCCCAGGCACCGGGATAATGGCAGGTCCCCGCTGCCAAGATTAATGGCTCGGGTCAGATCCAGCGTGGCTCGGATGCCTGTGGGAACGTGGCTATTTTTGTAACGGGAGGTGCAGGGCACGAGGCTGGTGGCCCCCTGCCGCCGCCTTGGCCCCGTGGCCACCGCGGGGTGACCCGGCCCACGTGGCACAGCACCGTGGCCATTTATAGCTGTGTCCCGCAGAGCACTCAAGGGGCTCTGGCTCCCTGCAGCTCCTGGTGGGCTGTCTGGATTTAGGGGTTTTAGGGAGCTCACTGGGATAGGAATGAAGGGGGAGAGCACAGAATAGGCTGAGTTGGAAGGATGGTTGGAAGGACCCACCAGGATTATCAAGTCCAATCCCTGGCCCTGTGCAGACACCCCGACAGTCCCACCCTGTGCATCCCTGAGAGCATTGTTCAAACACTCCTGGAGCTCTGGCAGCCTTGGGGCTGTGACCATGGGGGAAGATGGGTGAGACATGGGTGGGACATGGTGGCCGGGTGAAGTTTGGGAGTGGCTGGCTGTGCGTGCAGACTCTTTCCTGGTGGGAAAAGGGCTCCTTTCTGGCAGCACATCAGCCTGCTGTGGCTTGGCTGCAGCGATGGAGCTGGGCCCATACAGCCACCTACAAGTGTTGGCTGCAAAGCCAAGCTCGTGTCCCCCATCCTGCCACCCACTCTGCTGGCTTGGACCTGGAGTGGAACCAGCCAGGATGCCTGGGGACGTGGCTGCAGGCACGTGTCTGTCCCGTGGTGTTTTCCTAAGGGCCTCCAAAGGGAAACCCTTCCCTGGAGTTCAGTAGCTGTTCCCTTGCTGCCCCAGGGCAGGACCAGTACTGGCATCCTGCCTGCCCAACTGGAGTTTTTCAGCCAGCGTTGACAAACTCATTTTCAGGATGTGGCTGTGGGGCCCCATCATTTGTGGTGCCTTTCATCTCCCCTTCCCCCAAACCTCTGGAACCGGCTGCCATCCCAGCGTGGCTCTGAGGGCTCTGACTCTGGAGCCAGCCTCCTTGGGGACTGATTTCTTGTCCTTGGTTTGAGGCTCACAGGGCAGGGCTGTGTGAGTGCACTCTCCCCAAGGCTTTTCCTGGGGCCAAGCCAGGGTATTTGAGAGCTGTTCCTCAGCTGGCAGCGGGACTGGCTGTACCAGCACAGTTTGGACTGTGCAATTTTGGCCTGGTACTCTTTTCCCATTCCCCACCCCTGGCTGTGTGTGCTGCCCCGGGGAACTGCTCATGCCTGGGTCTGTGAACTGATCTGGGTTAAAGGGAAGCAAAAAGAAGGGAAAAGGCTGTTTTTATCCCTCATGCAGAGCTCCCCAGGCTTTGATGGTGGGGCTGAGGTACTGGGAGGGTTCAAGGTGTCATGTGAGGGTGGGCAGGCCCTGGCACAGGGTGCCCAGAGAAGCTGTGGCTGCTCCTGGATCCCTGGCAGTGTCCAAGGCCAGGCTGGACATGGGGCTTGGAGCAACCTGGGCTAGTGGAAGGTGTTCCTGCTGTGGCTGGGGGTGGCACTGGATGGGCTTTAATTTCCCTTCCAACCGAGACGATTCTGTGATTCTGTGATAAGCCATGTTCTGTTCCTAAAGCAATTGCTCTTATCACTGAGGCCACAACCTGCCCTAATTGTCTCTACCAGCAGGACCCTTACCATTCCTGGGGTTAGTGTACAAATCCTCAGTCCTGCCAAGAGCCACACAATGCTCCCTGCACTGTGCAGGAAAACCCCACTGACACCCGCACAGATCTTCCACTTACGCCCTGCAAGTTCTGGCATGAATGTGCCAGCATGAAGGTCCCTTTAACGCTGCTTGAAATCCCCAATAAATGGAATGAGTGGGTTGGAATGGATCTTTAAGGTCCCTTCCAACCCAAACCATTCTGTGATTCTGTGTCAGTCCCTGTGTGACCTCGCCCACCAGTGCCACCCTTGCACCCGCAGTGGTGGGGGACCCTCAGCAGCCATGGGTGGTAGCTCTGAGGAGCTAATGGAGGGGTCACCAGCTCTGATGCAGGGAGAGTGCGGGGGGCTTCAGCAGGGTAGAATGAGGCTGCCCTGGCCTGTGCCATGTCCTCAGCGAGTGCTGTCCCTCTTCCAGTGAAGTACATGAAGGAGATCTCTCCCTATTTCAAGAACTCTTCGGCGGGGGCGACGGTCAGCTGGGACCCCTCTCCTGCTGCCCAGCAGAAGCGATCATCCCCGCTGCTGCCCCCTCGGGAGCTCCGGGAGAGCCGGAGTGTCCCTCTGAAGATGTGCTACGTGTCCCGCAAGTGCCTCCCCACCGACCCGGAGCACAGGTCAGCGCGTGGCGCCGGGGCCGGCGATGCCACCGCGGTGCCCCGGGGAGCCGAGGGCGGGTAGGGACTCACCGGGGCCGTGTCCCTGCAGGTACCTGGAGGTGTGCTCGGCGGACGGGCGCGTTGCCCTCTTCCTGCGGGCGAAGGACGAGGCCACGGCGCAGTCGTGGCTCGGCGCCATCCAGGCCAACGCGGCCGCGCTGCTGCCGCGGGTGAAGGAGGAGCTGCGGGCGCAGCTGGCAGGGGCTGGCACGGTGGCCGGACGGGACGTCAAGCACGTGGGCTGGCTGACCGAGCAGGTACCCCCCGGTCCCCCGCCACCCCGTGCCACCATGCTGCCGGTGGCCCTGACCCAGAGCCTTTGCAGCTCCCCAGCGCCGGCACCAGGAACCTCCTGGCCGTGCTCACAGAGAAGGAGCTGCTGCTGTACGGGAGCCTGCCACAGAGCCGGGACGCCCTGGGCAAGCCCACGCACAGCTACCCCCTCATCGCCACCAGGTAGGGGCCACCGGCTCAGTGCCCTCCTGCCCTGCCCAAGGGTGGTGGCAGTCCCTGGGCGCAGTGGTTGGGTCTGGGAGTCAGGACAGAACCCAGGGCTGGTGTAAACCCACAAAGTGGTGACAGTGACCAGGGATGGTGTCAGGTGCTGGGGGTCAGAACAGAACTCCAGGGTGGTGGCAGGGGCTGGTCGTGGTGGCAGAAGCGTTTGAGGTGATGGTGGAGTCCAGGGGTGCTGTCAGAGCAGGGGATGGTGACAGCCTCCAAGGGGTGGTGGCAGAGTCTCGGGCATAGTGCGGGGGCTTAGGGCGCGGAGCTGGTGACAGCGTCCAGGGCTGGTGTCAGGGCAATGGGCACAGTGCTGCTGAGTCGCGGGGATGGGGCGGGCGTTTTGGGCGGGTTTTCTGGGCGGGTTTTGAGGGAGGGATTCGGGGCAGGGCTG
>WAAG01080636.1:149990-170552 GCA_013390105.1 Tichodroma muraria
TGCGGGGCCGTGCGGAGCTGTGCTGGGGCCGTGCTGGGGCCGTGCTGGGGCCGTGCTGGGGCAGTGCTGGGGCAGTGCAGGGGCCGTGCCGGAGCTGTGCGGGCGCGGTGCTGAGCGCTGGCCGTGCCGCAGGCTGGTGCACTCGGGGCCGGCCAAGGGCTCGGCGCTGTACGAAGCCGAGCGCTCCTTCGCGCTGCGCGCCGGCGGCCGCCAGGGCGTGCAGACCCATCTCTTCAGCCTGGAGAGCCCCCGAGAGCTCGCCCTGTGGACGCGCCTGCTGGTGGACGGCACCCACGGCGCCGCCGAGCTGGCCCAGGAGGTCTCGGCAGGTCAGCGGGGATCCGGGGTGGCCGGGGTGTGTGGTGGGACCCCCGGCTCACCCCTGTCCCGTCCCCATCCCCAGCCTGCACGTGGAAGGGGCAGGACTGCACCCTAACAGTCCACATCGACAAGGGCTTCACCATCTCCACGAGCGAGCCCGGGCTCAGCAGGACCATCCTGCTCCAGCAGCCCTTCGAGAAGCTGCAGATGTCCTCGGATGATGGCACCAAGATGCTCTACCTGGACTTTGGTGGACCGGAGGGAGAGATCGTGAGTTGGCTTTGCCTTCAGCAGTCCCACCCACGCTCCCGAGGGCAGAGGGGGAGCGGAGCACCCACCCTGCTCACGACACCCATCCTGCCTGGCATGGGGGTGACACATGGCCTTGTCAGCCCGCCCCATCCAGGGTGCACAGCCCTTCCCAGGGCCCCAGTAAAGCTGTGGTGCGTTTGGAGAGCCCTGGGTGAAAGCTGGCTGCTGCAGGAGCAGCCCTCTCCATTGCAAACATCCCTCCTTTCCTTTTTTGCAGCAATTGGACCTTCACTCCTGCCCCAAGACCATCGTCTTCATCATCCACTCCTTCCTGTCGGCCAAGGTGACCCGGCTGGGGCTGCTGGCGTGACAGGGAAGCCCAGCACCGGCCGGAGCAGCCCAAGGCCCCGGCCCATCTATGCACCTCCCTCCTGGCCAAACCCAGCCCCGGGCCATCTCACGGAGCAGCCCCCATGGGATCACATCACCCCCACCAAGGAAAAGCACCATCCAGCCAGGAAAAACCCCTCTTGGAGCGTTTAGGGGCAGCGGTGGGGTGAAACCCCTCTTGGATGGCAGCACCAGGACTTCTCCGGTGCCTTCTTCCCCTCCTTCCTTGGCAGCTGGAGAATCCCTTTGGGAGCCCATGAGTGGACATGTGGCCGTCACCCCAGTGCCTTGAGAGATGATATTTTCTGTACAAAGAACCCGTTTGTATCCATGTTTTATATTTATATTGCCCGCTTCGAAACACTGATGTGGCAGCTCTTCCGCACCTGGCTTGGACCCCTCGGAGGGTCCCCAGGTCCTGCAGCACAAAGACCTGTGTCTGTTTTCCAGACAGGCAACCCAAGGGCTGGAGGCCAAACCAGCTCTAAAGCGCTTAAGGGACAGGAACTGCAAGATCAGCTGTATTTGCCAAATCTTTCCGTATTGTATGGAATGACAGGAACCACTTTTCTCTGTTGCAGTTGGATGGTTCGTTTGGTTTTGTGCACTCTGGGGTCACTTTATTTCTCAGATTGGGGGGGAGGGTTGTCAGGTGCGGAGTGACTTCTTTTATGAACCAAAAGATTCTGCATGAAAATGCCTTTTTGGTGGGGGGGTTAAATAAACTTTGCAGATCACAACCAGCAGGAGCCAAGATCTATCTCCTGGTTTCACTTGGAGAAGTCAAAAAAAATCGATTTATGGGTGGTGCCTGGGTTGAGCCTTGGGTGTTTTGCACCAGCAAAGGAAGGAAGGGATTTGCCTGGTGGCTGCTGTGAGCTGGTGGTGCTGGGGACACTGCGAGGGGTTCAGGTGGGGACAGAAAGTCTTTAAGGTGCCCAACACTGCTGGGAGTGGCAGAGAAGGACATGCTGATGCCAGCACCAGCTTTGGTGATACCAGATGGGTTTGGATTCCCTGCACTTTAGGATGCTCGCAGGAGGGTGGGCATCATTTCCAAACTCAAGAAAGTTGTGTTTTGTTTTTTATATTTTTCCAGTGAAAGCAGTTCCCTGGCTGAGCAGCAACAGAGGCTTGGAAAGATTTGGGGCAACTAGAAAGGGCTCTGTTTTCATCTCTGCAGTGCCACGTTCTGGGTTGACCTTCTGCTTTTGGACTGGCCCTGTCCATGGGGGCACCTGGAGTCTCCCAAGAAAGCCATTAGCCAGGGACTGAAATATTCAGGCTGCAGGCAGAGGAACAACAACTGATTAGCAGCAAAATGATATCAGAGAAGCTGTGGCTGCCCCTGGATCCCTGGAAGTGCCCAAGGCCAGGTTGGATGGAGCGTGGAGCAACCTGGGATAGGGGAAGGTGTCCCTGATCATGGCAGGGGTGGAATGAGCTGGGCTTTAAGGTCCCTTCCCACCCAGAGCTTTCTGTGGTTCTGTGTGTTTTAATGATGACAGGTTTTTAATGATGGTCCGGCTGCCCTGTGAAGGGGGCGGCCTTGAGGGAGCTGTTGGGGTGACACGTGCTTTTGCCACGTGCTGAACTGCTCCCCAGGGCAGGGACCCTGATGCTGTGTCTGCCTTTGGGGTGCAGGGGGAGAAGTTGCAAAAAAAGGAAGGGAATCCATAGAAATTGAGAGCAAGAAGGGAAGTGAGGTGTGTGTGTGGTCTGGGCAGGGAGGAGCTGTAGAACCACAGGTTTGGGTTGGAAGGGACCTTACAGCTCATCTCATTCCATGGGCAGGGACACCTTCCACTAGCCCAGGTTTCTCCAAGCCCCATCCAGCCTGGCCTTGGACACTTCCTGGGATCCAGGAGCAGCCACAGCTTCTCTGGGAACCCTGTGCCAGGGCCTCCCACTCTCACAGGGAAGAAGCAGCACAGCAAGAGTTTATTTGGTGTAAGAAATAGTTCCTGTGGGGTACACCAGCACTCAGCTGCACAGCTCCTGGCAGGACAGGGTGATGGAGAGGAAGGGGATGTCCCGTTCCTCCCAGCAGAGCCCCATGGCTGACAGCAGGGATCTTGTATGATGAACAAGCCCTTACTTTTTATTGCTCATAACTGTCAGATTTCCAGGAGACCTCGCAAAATGGATTTGCAAAAGGAAAAAAAGAGATCCCCTCCGCCCCCGTTCCTAACTGTTAAATCAATACAACAAGTAATTCAGAAACAGATGGTGTATTTTTCTATGATCAAAAGCATGTCAGCACAAGGAAACACATTATTACTGCAATTTACCTTCCTCTTCTTGCCCTGCAGCCATTACTCTTTGGGGTTCATTGCAATAAAAGAGGGAATCGCTCCCAATCCAGAGCAGATTTCCCATTAATCTTATGGACCACAGACTGCTTTGACTTTCCCAGCGCTGCTGCTCCATGCCTGAGCCGGGGAGGAAATTTGAAGTTGGATATTTATTTTCTTGGCTTTCTTTGCAATTGGTGACGGTATGCAGATTTTTTCCCCTTCTACATTTTATGGTGGTTTCTCAGCCTCTTCGCCCTTCTGGCACCATCCTTCGCATAACAGGATCCTTCCCCCAGGGATGCTCCTGCAAAGGGCCTGTGAATAAGATAATTGCCTCCTATAATGAGGGTCTGGAGCACCAGGAGGGGTTGAGGGAGCTGGGGGGGCTCAGCCTGGAGAAAAAGGAGGCTTAGGGATGGAGATGGTTCCATAAGCCCAGCAGGATCCTGGATTCCTGGGAAAATGTCTGGAGAGGTGCTCTGAGCACCCTGGGGACCCTGGCTGTTTTCCAGGCTGGTGCCATAAAATCGAGGCCAGTGCTCATCACACACCGCAGAGTCTTGGGGAAAAAACATTGCAATTATTCCCTAACACTCCTAGTTCTCCTCAGATTTTCAGTTCTCATCGATGTAAATGTCCAGAAACATTCAGACATCTGGAATTACTGAGTTTCTCTGCCCAGGGTAGATTTTGGGGTTGGCAGCAGGGACTGGAATCCCAGTGCAGGATGGCATCTGTATGGAGTGATGAACATCCCTGCTTGGGACCACCACGCTGTTCCCTGGAGAGGATAGAAGCTCCTAAGGTTTTATTCTGCCCAGCAGATTGACTAATATTTTTTAAAGCAGATTTAAAATAAGTATAATGAACACTGCCTACAGAGCTGGAATGATGGGAATGGGCTCAAGTTAAAACAGATTTCCTCAGCTCTGTCACTTTGAGGCAGCTGGAGTTTTATTTGGTCACAACTGGAACAGCTCAGGGCAAGGGGAATTCAAAGGTGTGTGAGTGGTGAGGAGTGGGAAGAGAGGAGGGAAAATAGCCCTGTTCTGCTTTCTGCGTGGAGCTCTTGGGATGCTGGTTGCGAGAGCAGGGCCGAAATGGGGAATGGAAGTGGAGGCACAGAGACTTTGGCATCAAAGCCTGAGCCATGTATGGACAGAGGTGGGTGATGCCAGTGGGGGTGACAGCAGCCCAGCTCTGGTGCCATCCTTTCCCTTTGGGAGAAAACCCAGCCAGGCCATGGTGAGGGGAGCTCTGTTTCCTCCACAGGGAAACCCAGTGCTGTTGGCATCCCCGGCGGCAACGTCACGAGCAGGAATTTTCCCCAGAAATGGCTTTTCCAGGTTGTAAGACCTGAAAAACTGTCCTGACTGAAGGAGCTGGAGAGGGAAGAGAGAGATGCAGCGGGAAGAGTGATTAGGTTGTCCCCAGGTGTTTGCTCACCCCTGGCAGAACACAGTTTCCCTCCTGACACTGCTTGTACTTCCATTAGTCAGCTCTGACCTTTCAGTGCCGTAATCAAACAAGACAGCCCAACACTTAAATCTGAGTGGTTAGCACTGACATTTACAATTGGTTCTTGAGTTGGAGAGACCAAATGAAAATTTCCTGGCAGACAGCATTCTGCAGGGTAGGGGAATCAAATAATTCCTCTGCTGGACCTCCCGCCTGCCGGCCCCTTCGGCTGCCGCTGCAGCGGGTGTGTTTGGGCTAGAACAGTGTCATTGGAAAGTCAATATTCACCTGGAGTTTGTGTGATCCCACCCACATCGCCCCATCAGGGCATGAGGAAACTGGATCTGGCATTTGATGGATGGAAACAGGAGAGATCTTCCCCAGGAGGGAGTGCTGGGGGAGCGGGGAAGCTGTTAAATGTTAGGGATCCGAGGCTGTAATGAGGATGTTTTCTCTCGTTCTCGCCTGAGTCCTTGCCTGGAAAGTGAGCACCCGGTGCATCCTGTGGAACATCCCTGGCTCCACAGCCCCACATGTGCCCCATGGTGGCAGTTTGGCTGTGCCATCCCCGTGGACACCCCTGGACAGGAATGGGCTTTTCCAGACCTTTCTCCAGGGGAACCAAGCCCGATGTTTTCCTGGTGAGGATAAAAGCCTGTGGGACATTGGGGTGTTCTGGGAGCCAAAACATCCCTGGGAGCCCCCAGGTCCTGCATCCATCCCCCTTGTCCTAATGCAGTGTCTTCTCCCATGGGATAGCTTCCCACTTTATGAAGTGAAATCCATTAAGGGAGTGTCTGGACGAGGTTTCCCACACTGCTGCTCATGATGCTCAGTGCTCCTGCTGCCTCCTCCAAACAGAGCAGTCAGGCTGCAAACCAGGACAGCACAGCTCCCTCTCCCCTGCCTGGGAACAGCCTCATCCCAGAAATAGCCTTAAACTTTACTTCCCTTGCTAATACAATACTTGAATGAATTAATATGTTTAATTACAGAACTTGAGCTATCCAAAATGCTCTTGCTGTATTTTCCCAGTGTTGCTCCATATGCTGCTTTCCTGAAGAACCAAAGTTCTGTGAAGGGATATCCCATTAGATTTGACAAGAGAACTGGGATCAGCATTTGTATCTACAACTACACATTCTGGGGGTTGTCCTGTGTAGGGCCAGGAGCTGGACTCGATGATCCTTGTGGGTCCCTTCCAACTCAGGATATTCCATGATTCTAGGAAAAGCAATATTTTTTTTTAAAAGGCTTATTTCTCAGCTTTATTAAATTGTACCTAAAAATTGGACTTTAAATGTGGCCAGCTCTCAAATGTGCTTGGGGCACGCAAACACCCCATCCTGCTCCATGAGTGCTGCTGGAAGCCAGGGATGGGAGGCAGGACCTGATAATTTATAATTTCCCTTGTGCCCACTGGGCTGTTGCTTTCTCCCATGTTCCTGCTCTTTTAATTCCTTTTGGAAAATGCTTATTCCTCTTTCTCTGCCTCCCCAGTGCTGGGTGCAGTGCTGGGTGCTGGGTCCCTTCCAGGTGGCTCATGTGACATCTCCATGGGAACAGGAATCTCATGGACGGCAGGAGAAATGAGTCATGGATAACCCTCTTCTCCTGTTGGAATTAGAGGTAAAGCAAATTGGGGCAAGATGTTTTAACCTGTGGCATTCCCAGGGAGACTCTCCCCCAAAATAACAGGGCAGCTGGTGGGAATTCAGCCGTGTCCTTGGGTGGGAATCTCCCTGTGGGGGACAAGAGCAGGCTGCTGTGGGCAGGGAGCTGCTGTGCTCAGTCCAGCTGCAGCTGTTCCCCAGTCCCTTTGAGCAGCACTGGCACGTCCCTTTGCCTCTCCCCGCCTCCGTTCCCGGCAGAGCTGGCCTCTCCACAAGGCTGAGGTGGGAATGTAAACACCTTTTGCCTCATTTCCCATCCCCAGGTGGAGACATTCCCTTTTCTTCCTGGGCTGGGCCCTATTTCCCTTCCCCAGCTGCCATTTCCTTGCCACCACAGACTCCCCAGGAGCTTCACCTCCCTCCCAGGACTCTGCTGTGTGCCCCAGCTAAATCCCCTCAGTACCTCACTTCATCTGCTTCCTTTTAAGGCTTCAGTAAGAAACCTTTTGCCTTACTGTAGGCAAATCTTCAAGTTTCTGGACTATTTGCTCACTCTGGAGTTTCTATGTGACATTAGTCTGCTTTCACTCATTTCTACTTTTTTTAATTAAAAATAAAATAACGATAAAAGCCAGGAGTACAGAGGGAGGGAAGCAAATGGGTCTCATGCAGCATCCCTGGTCCTGATGAAACAGGGAAAAGAACCCACAGGTGACACCTGGATCACCCTCCTGGCCAGGAAACAAGGAGGCAGTGGTTTGGATGCTGTTACTAAAAACACTGGGGAAAAATTCAGCAGAAATTCAGATGTTTTCACCCCAGCTCTGCTGCTCATCTTCTTTGGGAGCAGGGATGGGTTGGCTTTGTGCCTCAGTTTCCCTTTCTGTATAATGGGCACATCTCTGCTCCCTCACAGTGTGTGTTGACAGCAGAAGAAGAGCACAATCCTGCACCATTAAATATCCCAAGGAATGAAAATCTTTGGGAAAGTTCCTGCAATGTCCTTGTCCATGTATGATCCCTTTCCAAATGTAAATGTTACGGCACTTGTCTGTAAGGAAATGCTGGAGTAAAAAACGGAATTGTTCTGTCTATCTATCTATCTATCCATCCATCCATCCATCTGTATCTCAATTTAATGCATCCATTTAATCTCCCTCCGTGTGTTCTCAAATAGATGAGGTTTCAAGAGGCTCAGATCTGGAGTGGGGCTCAACTGACAACCAGAAGATAAGGGTTTGTTTTACAGCAATGAGGTGGAAAGCACGGAAAATTTCACTTGGTTTTATAACACTCATTCAGGAGTCCAGAAACAGGATTTAATGTATGATGTGGTGGGATACAGACGAGACCTATTCAGAGTTCCCGTGTTTTTGTTATATTATATATTATCAATGCTGCATGGGAGATTTTTCCTCCCCAAAATAACTCCTTCTGAATGCATAAGGTTGTTTCTGAAGGCTTTGCTGTACTGGTGACACATCCATATGCAATATAAATGACCTGTTGTTTCAGCAGATGATAATGGGAATAAATATCAAATTAAAATAAAATAAAATCAAACCACGTAGATCAGGAAAAATTGCAGAATTTCCAATACCCAGAAAGCTCCTGCTCCAGCAAAGGGCATGTAGCCATGGCAACAGGAGCCCTCACTGTCACGATAATAAAAAAATATATTATTCTAGGAGAGCTCTTAAAAGGGAAATATACATTTCAGTGAGGTGGATGATGAAATATTGTGCAGCAAAGTGAGGAATGAGCCAGAGGAGCCCAGAAAGGGATGCAGGCAGTTCTGCCACCTTCTGCAGCAGGGATGGGGACACGGCCCCGGCAGGAGGATGGGGAGGCATCCCACGGCCAGGAGCTGGTCTTTGCTGACCCTTGGGGGTCAGGATATTCCTGACTCACAGCTGTCCAGCTCAGGATATTCTGTCATGCAGGACTCGGCTGCCTCCACCCCCTCCACGTTCCTGTGCCGTGACTGGGAGAGCGCCGTGGGTGAGCTGAACCCTGCTGTGCACCTGGAGCGAAGCACATCCATTGGAAAAGGCTGCAGAGGGAGCGGCTGTGCTGGTGCAGGGCAGGGTGGGCTGCAGGGGAGCCCCGGGACCCTGCTGGGCTCTGGTGGCAGCAGCCAAAGCTCCAGTGTCAGCAGGGACATCCTCATGGTGTCGCACCCCCCTGGACTGCAGGGGCGCGTGCAGTCCTGTGAGCTGCGGCAGCTTTTGGGGAAGGCTTTGAGCTTTTGGCAAAGAGAAAATCACGGAGAACGAGCATGTTGGCGGAACTTTTCCTGGGTTTGAATTTTGTAAACGGGCTAAAAAATCAGTGCTGGCAAGTCAGCATTTCCCCAGTGGTGAAAAAGGGATGTGTTTGCAGAAAACTTGGGAAAAAGGGAGAGAAGAAAAAAAGCTGTATTTTTCCCTACGAGATACCCAGGGTTTTGTACCCAGCAAGAGGCTAAGGGTGACCTCCTCAGTGGAAAAGTCCAGGTGTCTGAACCTGCCTGGGGTGGGAGGCAGGGCTGGGATACCATGGGAAAACCACCTTGCTCCAGGTGTGGAGCCCCTGACTGGGCCTCCATGTCCCCATGCCCATGCCCTGGCATTCCCAGACCAGAGCCAGCTTGTGTCCTGGTGGCTGCAGGACTGTCCACAGAGGAGCAGGTCTGAAGCCCAGGGCAGGGAGGGAGCTCCTGGCAGCCACAGGAGCCTGTGAGTGCTGGGGCTACTCAGAGCTTTGGGGCTGTTTCTCTCTGGGTTTTGGGGTTCAGTCTGGGGCATCTCAGGTTCCTGCCTGCTGACAGCACTGAGGTGTGGGGTAAAAACACTCCCTTGGGGTAGCCCAGCCTGAATCCTTCTTGTGGGTGCTCTCTTCCATGTGGAGGGGGGAACCTGACCTAGAAATGGAGAGAGAAAAGGAAAAAATGACCCAAAACCACAGGCTGCATCCTCCCTGCTGTGACCTCTCTGCTGCAGGGATCTCTTAATGGGTCACACAGTGGGATTCTCAGAGCTGCTTTGTGCAGGGTTAGGAGTTGGACTTCCATAATCCTTGTGGGTTCCTTCCACCTCAGGGTATTCCGTGATTCTATGGATCTGTGAGCTGTTTTTTCTCCCTCCTCCTGCTGCTGCTGCACACTGCCTGTGGTGGCCCTGCCGTGCTCACCCACCCGGGGCAGACTGGCAGCACTGTCCCAGGAAATCTCTCCTGGCAAAACACCTGGAAATATTTCTGGATTCACCCGAGTGCTGAGGGAAGGGAGATGGCATCCCTGGATGCTGCTGGCACTCCGTGTCCCTGCTCTCCAGGGGGGAGCACAGACCTGGGGCTGAAATAATCTGCTGCCCAGAGAAAACCCTCCGTGGGCATCCTTGCAGCAGGGAGAAGTCATCCCACGGGTATCTTGGAAGAAATATCCCGGATCTCTTGAGAGCCAGAGATAACACAGGACTTGCGCACTGCAGCTTGGCTCCACTCCCCCACAGCACATCCCCATCCCAGGGACGCTCTCCCAGCTCAGGGCAGTGAGAGTGGAGTGGATGGAAATTCCCACAACCTTCGTGTTTAGAGGGAAGCAAGAGAAGCACAAATTGTCTGCAGAGCCCCTGGCAATGCCACTGTAGCCAGCAGCATGTCCAGCATCCCCTGTGCTGGTGTGGCTTTGCTCATATTCCCACCAAAACACCGGGACCAGGGAGCTGAGGAATCCCAGCCCTGTAACCTGGGCTGGAGCCCCCTCCCCCATATCCTGCAGCCGAGGGGGAATTTCCTCTGGACACGATTTCCAATCTCTCCAGCCTCCCCTTTTCCCTTGTGGGGTGGCACTGATATCCATGTCATTTTAGCCTAAAGCAGGAATTGAGATTCTTGGCTCTAGGATTGTGTTAATGCCCAGCACAGCCCAGCAGAGCTATAAATATATAAATACATAAATAGCTCCCTTCTCCATTAGAGAGCAAATCCAAAATTGCATCCAAAGCCACCAGCAACGGGCCAGAGTGCAGCTCTCTAGCCAAAATGATCCCAGGGCTCTGGAAATTTCAGAAACGTCTGTTTCAGGCATCCCAAAATATCAGGGCTTTTTTATCTTCCATTAGATCTATTGACACAGAGTGCAGAATAAGCACAGTTTACAAAAATATTCCCGAAACTTGGCCAGAGCAGAGAGGTGGGAGCTGGCTGCTGGAGGCTGGTGGCAGCAGGGGGACGTGGGGGCTTGGTCTGACCCCCTGTCACCCTCACAGGAGGGGGAGGGACCCCCCGGCAGAGCCCGCAGCTCTGGCTGCTGTTCTCCTTTAGGTGCTGCTAAAAAACGGGCGCGGGAAATGGGATAAAGAGGGAGAGGAGGGATTGGAGACGCTCTGAGCATCTCCTTCCACCCCGGGGGTGGCCCGTGCTCCGGCCTGGCACCCTGTCAGCGGCGAGGGGGAGTTTTTTGGCTCCAAACGGGCGATTTTGGTTTGAGTTCCCGCCTGTGCCCTGGGCGCTGCAGGGGGAGCTCGTGCCGTGCGGCAGCTCCATCCCTCCGCATCCCGCCGGGATTCCGCCTCCGGCTCGCAGGAAATTGTCTCAGCTGAGCCCGAGTTTCGGATCTTGCGACTAACTGAGGAGAAATTGGGGGTGGTGACATCTCGCTGCGAATGATCCCGCTGCTGGTCCGGGACAGACGGTCCGGGACACCACCAGCAGCTGGTGGCTGGGAAAGCATGGAGAAGAGAAGCTCCAGGGAGACCTTAGAACCCTTTCCAGAGCCTAGAGGGGCTCCAGGAGAGCTGGAGAGGGACTGGGGACAAGGAATGGAGGGACGGGACACAGGGAATGGCTCCCCACTGCCAGAGGGCAGGGCTGGGTGGGATATTGGGAAGGAATTCCTCCCTGTGAGGGTGGGCAGGCGCTGGCCCAGGGTGCCCAGAGCAGCTGGGGCTGCCCCTGGATCCCTGGAGGTGTCCAAGGCCAGGCTGGACATTGGGGCTTGGAGCAGCCTGGGACAGTGGAAGGTGTCCCTGCCCGTGGGGGTGGAATGGGGTGATCTTCAAGGTCTCTTCCAACCCAAACCATTGCGGGATGACTCTGTGATAAATCCAGAGCTTCAGCAGGGCTGGGGCACTGCTAAATCCTGAAATGAGCCAGAATGAGCTGCAGTTTTTAGGCTCAAGATGCTCAGGCATCATCTGAGCTGATCTCCCTGGTTTCCTGGTTCTTGTGCCCATTTCCAGAAGGAGCATTTGGCCCTTTGAATGTTTGCTGACACAAAACCCCCCAGACCCTGGGCTACCCTTTCTGGGAGGATTTTTCCTCCTTGCTCCAGTAAAAACTTCCTGGGAGATGGGCAGAGGGTGGAGGGGGCAGCAGAGACCGTGGTGACCCCAAGACTCCCTTTGGGAGAAAATCCGGACCTCAGGGCACTGCTGGGAATCTCCCAATTTTTAACCAGGAGGGAGGATTTTCTCCTCTGCTCTCCTTTCCTGCCAGCCAGAGAAGGTTCAGCACTAACTCTGTGCAGGGGGCGAGGGGAAGGTGCCAGCATGCTGCAGCGGGGTTGGGTCAGTGGGACCCCCACGTACCCCAGCTCTTTGCACACAGCTGAGAGGAGCAGGCATCCCACCCTCCCGTGCCCAAGGAAAACTCAGCTCGAGGACCACTCAGCTCAAGATCTCCCTGGGATGTTTTAATTCCTCTTAGCCTTCACTTTGTCTGAGGTAACCTTGTTTTCCTGCTCATAGTTCCAAAGTTTGCTCTACGTTTTAATTCCTCTCGGTCTTCACCTTGTCTGGTGCATCCTGATTTTTCTTCTCCTAATTCCAAGGTTTGCTCTGGATAAGGACCAAAGCTCCTGGGACAACAGCAGACTATTCTTGGCATCAGTGCAGGTGTCTTGGATACAAACCCATGAAAACTGGCTAAACAAGGAGGTTAAATAAACATGTGCAGACTTATTTATGTATCTTCCTCTGCTTGCTCAGGGGAACAAGCAGAAAGAAATTAAGGAATTAGGAGTGACTTATCCACCAGGAAGGCTCTTTAGTCTTTTATCTGTATTCCTCATAGGTGCTGTTTTCATATTAATATGAAGACTGTATATACATAGGAACTTAAAGCACATAGGAGATAGAAAGGGCATTGGATAAATTGGAGATAATTTAGCTTTTATGTGTACACAAATATAGATACACACATCATTACCATTTGATTTATGCGGGTGTGTTTACACATACAGATCTTATATTTACATATTTATAGAAATGCTGAATGTATTGGGTCCTGTCAGAGACAGCTTTCAGATAAAAGAAACCCAGGGAACGAAATGGATGTAAAAAAGGAGCAAACAAATAGAAAATAATGATAAATCAATAGCCTCACCTTTCTCTTCTGTTACTAAAAGTAAATTACATTGCTGAACAAATACACTTTTTACCCCACAGGCTACTGTAGAAGGTGGTCACAAACAGCCTTCCCTCTTCATCAGCGTGATGGGTTTCTATTTTTCTAACAAAAAAATTTACAACTTTCCTTGGACACCAAGCCACAGGTATCACTTTGCCCCAAAATGCAGTTTTCCACCTCATTATCCCCCTTGGAGCTGTGCTTTGATGCCTTGGAGGCAGAGCCCAGTGCCTGCCTTGACATGGTGGGGGTGTGATAGGAATTGGAGAGGGGATATTGCGGGATTGTGACTGGAATCAGAGCAGCTTTCACCAAATCTTGCTTCCCAGTGGAACCAGATGGTTTTGCCCAGGAAAGTACACCCAGATCAGACATCACACCCTGCTCCTCCCCTCAGTGTGCTCATGGAAGAGGCTGGAGAATGGGAAAGAGGAATTTTTAGCGCTGAAGTGGAATTTCACACCTTTTCTGGGATGATATTTTGGTTCTTGCTTTTTTCCCCCCCCTTTTTCCTGCTAATGGTTCTTGGTGTTTCTGGACTGAATGGAATATGAGCTTTGAAGCCTGGATGGTCTCCTGAAGGGCAGGGTCTGGTCTGGACCCTCACTGCAAGGATTTGGCAAAATAAATGTGAAATCACTTAGTCTGTGCAGGAGAAACTCTCCCAAGAGTGTTCAGACACTGGCTTTTTGGAGTGGCTTCTCTTCTCTGGACAAGACAATGCGAGATGGTGTTTGGAGACAAAAATATCATGAGAAGAACAAAACCCAGCCCTTGTTGGGGCTGCTTGTGCCCTCTCTGCAGCAGATGGTGCCTCTCGGCTCCCTTTGAATTGCTCTCAGTGCATTACTTGGTTTTCAATTTCATTCCTTTTCCTAGGAGCAAGCTCAGCTTTATGTTTCCCTTTTAAGCTGATTGAAATAAAGTATTTGAACAAATGTCATGGGCACTTAGAAATATCTCCTCTGTTTACTCTTCTTTGCTTTCATTCTGTCCAGCCTCTGCAGCATTGGCTCTTAAAGCCTTGAGTGCTGTCTATCGAAATTAATGTATCTTGCAGGCAGGATACCGGACAAATTCATTAATTTTTTTGTATATTGGAAATGTGCCTTTATGAAGTCTCTGTTCATGTTTTCCTGGTGGTTGAATAGCTGAGCTTTGTGAGCCATCAGCAAAGAGATGGTGGCTCCTTGAGAGCCATTAGGTCCGTACCTCCGGGAGTGTGGTCTTCATCCAACAAACACTTAGAGTCAGTATAGAAAACAGGCCCCAAAAAGGAAGTTTTGTGTTCTTCCCAACTCCCTTTAAACATCCATTGTTGCCTGTATAACTCTTGCAGTTCCAGGGGGGCAAATCTAGGGGTGATTTCCACTTCAGGGTGGTGTTTCTGCCGTTCCAGCTGCCCTGGGGGCTGCACAGTGTCTGGACAGCCCCATCCCTGGAGCTAGAGCTGGTGCACCTTTTTTCAAGCCATGCTGTCACCGTAAGCACCCAGACCACCCTTCGCCCTTCATTCCTTCCCTTCACCCTCAGGAGATGCCTGGTCCTGGGGCACAGAGCACTTTCAGAGGTTTGCACTGTGGCATGAGGTTGGCACCCGTGGAGAAAGTGTCACTGTGTTTCCCCAAGCAGAAAAGTCCATAACCCTTTGGTTGAAACCTTTGGTCGGTTCTCCAAGGCAGTGGGGGCAGCAGGCATTATCCTCTTCCAAGAGGACTGTCAGAGCTCTGAGGTCACTCATAAGCCCTGTCCAAGCTGGCCTTGGACACTTCCAAGGACCCAGGGGCAGCCCCAGCTCCTCTGGGCACCCTGTGCCAGGGCCTGCCCACCCTCTGAGTAAAGAATTTCTTCCTAACATCCAAGTTAAACCCACTCTGTCAGTGTGAGGCCATTCCCTTGTCCTGTCTCTGCAGGCCCTTATCAAAAATCTCTCTCCCTCTTCCTTGCAGGCTCCATTCAGGCACAGGAAGGCCACAGTTAGGTTACCCTGAAACCTTCTCTTTTCCAGGCTGAACAGCTCCAATTCCCTCAGCCTTTCTTCACAGCAATCCCTCTAATCAACTTTGTGGCCTCCTCTGCTCCAACTGCTCCATGTCCTCCTCATGTTGGGGACTCCAGAGCTGGAGGCATCTCTGCAGGTGGGGCCTCACCAGGGTGAATCCCATCCCCGGAGGTGATTAGGGTTAGGATCATCACTTCCTCTGGGTGTGATAGCCTCAAGCCCCTCCACAGCTGGGAGCTCTGTTCCTGGACTCTGCAAACCCCCCTGTTTTCCCCTGGGAGTCGCCCACTCCGTGTTTCCAGGGCTCTGAGCACAGATGTGTTTATTTAACTGATTTTCATAGGTTCCTTCCAGTGATGCAGAGAGAGCGAGAGAGCTGTGTACTTTAAATGAAGGCAGTGTAAAAAAATCAATTTAACTCCCATCTGAGCTGCACAGAGAAGGGAATAAATTGGAAATTATTTTTTAAATGACAATTTGGATTGTTCCCACTGCCAGCTGGACCAGTTCCTTCTGCTGTGTGAACTGCAGCCCTGGATGGAAGTGCTGGAGGCTCAAACAGCTTCAGAGAACACAAAGACCAGCAAAAATAGTTGGAAAGTGCACCCAGGAATGCTGGTTTCAGGCAGGAATGAGGAGCACTGGCTGTCCAAGCCTTGGCTTGCAGGATGTAGCTACACATGAAATCCTTACCTTTGCCTTTGGAGTCCTTGGGATGGGCCCATGGAAGGGAGGTTGTGTTCAGCAATGCCACTTTCCAGTCCCTGGTCTGTTTGCTGCTTTAATATGAACTTTCTTGGTTTCAAAAGCTCTTGAATGTACTTTTTTCCCTTCCCTCTGCTGCTGAAAAGTTCAATGAAAACACCACTCTTTCATTTGAAAGAAACGGTTCATTTTAACAGAAGGTTTTGAATTCTTTTCTTTGCAATTTCTTGCAAAATGTCATGTGTGGTTATTTGTAAGGGAAATAGGTGAGTGGCCAAAACATAAGCAGGGATCAGACTCAGAGGACCTGGATGTGGCATCTGTCCAGATTTGTGCTCTTGGACTACCAGGAGTGTCAAGGAACTGTCCCTGTCACCATGGGATCCCATGGAGGAGCTGCTCACCAGAGACACGTGAAAAGGAAGGAGAGGGTGAAGGGTTCTTCTTATGGAAATTTGGGACTCAATAAGAGAACCTGGGCATTGTCCAAGGGCCAAAGGAGGTGAAAAGGTCAAGATAGAACATGGGAAAAGGGTGACAGCAGCAGCTGGTACTGAGGAAGGTGATCCTGTCCTGTGGAGTAGGACAGAGGTCCAACAGGACAGTGGGCCAGGGAGGCAGATTTTGGCTGTGGATGTGCACCCTGTAGCCCATCCTGCCCTCTGCAGCCCCACTGCATCCTACAGTCATGGAGCCACCCAGCTGGGAAAAGCCCTCCAAGATCATCCAGTCCAACCACTGACCCAGCAGGACCATGTTCACCACCAACCCCAGTCCCCAGGGGCCACATCTGCACATCCCCTGAACACCTCCAGGGATGGGGACTCCACCACTGCCCTGCACAGCTCTTCCAGTGCCTGACCATCCTTTCAATGAAGCCATTTTCCCAACATCCAGTCTAAACCTCCCCTGGCCCAGCCTGAGGCCGTTCCCTCTCCTCCTGTCCCTGTTCCTGGGAGCAGAGCCCGACCCCCCCTCACTGCCCCTCCTGGCAGGAGCTGTGCAGAGCCACAAGGGCCCCCTGAGCCTCCTTTGCTCCAGGCTGAGCCCCTTTCCCAGCTCCCTCAGCCTCTGCTGATGCTCCATTCCCTTCTCTGGACACACTCCAACCCTTCAATTTCCTTCTCGTAGCCAAGGGAGGCCCTACTGCATCCAGGTCAGCCCCACTGCATCCAGGTCAGCCCCACTGCATTGAGCACATCCCTGGGCCCAGTTTCTCCCTGCTCAATGACCCTCCAGGCCCTGAACCAGCAGTTTTAGGCAGAGCTTGGTACCCTGAGTCGATGAATGTTCAGCAATCCTCATTTGTGACACCCATTGTGTGAATGACTAGAAAAGCCTGTATTTACAGTCACACATCTTGAGTTCTGGGTGCTTAGTTTTGCTTTCTGAGCGTGCAGCATTTCCATTTTCAGCCTTCTCTTTAAAACCAAAGGCTTATTTTTTGCCTCGGTAAGTAAGTGGCCCCTGGCCAGAGGAGGGACTTTGCAGCTGCATGGAGAGAGAGAGTGCCGAGCCCTGTAAGGCAGAGGGACCAGCAGCCCGTGTGCAGGGCTGGGTTCAGCCTTTGCAGCTGGAGTGGGGCAGGTCCAGCTCAGCCCTTTCCCCCTGCAGGGCTCAGCTCTGCAGCCTCTTTGCCCCCAGCTGCTGATTTTGGGGTACCAGCTGCTCCTGGGGCTGCTGACTGGCTTCCCCAGCTGTGACACGATCCCCGTGCCAGAGGAGGGAGGCTGCAGTGCCATGGGGGGTGACAGGTGGACTTCCCCGAGGTGATGCCAGAGTCTGGGCTTCCCTCCAGACCTGGGGTGCCCTTAGGACAGGAGATGCTTTAGTGCCAGAACGTTTCAGCCCCAGGCTGAGGGTTAACTCTCTGCTGGTTGGGAGGGGGGAAGGGTTAAGCTTTCAAAACCAGAACCTTTTATTTTTGCAAGCAAAAATTCACACTCTCCACCCAAACCAACATTGAGGACCAGGGTGTATTTGAGCCTGTCAGCTCTGCTTTGCTCTCTGTTGTTAAAAAACCCCACTGGTCCCCGCCTGAAAAAATGTCAGAGGGAAATTGAAAAATAACATTTTCCCCTTTTCCTGCTGCCACACCTGCTTTCCTTCGACAGCAGCTGGCATTGCTCCAGCGTCCTGACAATGTCTGAGCCAGTGGGCACTGCTGGAGCTGGGTACAAGAGGTTGGGTGGGATCCTGGGTGCTCCTGGGTGCTGCATCTCCCCAGGGACCCCACCCCTACGAGTTCTTCCTCTGTAAAGGGAGGGGATAAGGAAAAGGAAGGGAAGAGTGTGGTTCAGGTGTTATAAAGATTGAAACACTCAGATGAGGACCACAAGTGCCCCAAAAGCACTGGAATCTCATCACTGTGACAGGAGAGCAGCAGCACAGAGAGTGGCAGTTGCAGTGCCTTCGCCCACTCAGCAGCTTAAAAGCATGGGAAGAAGTTAAAAGCCGAGTCACCCCCACTTTTTATCACCTCGTTATCAGCCGTGCTACAGGTGCTGCCACCTCCCCGCTGCCTGCAGGGACAGCAGCTCGAGGTTTGCTTGGTTTTGTCGCCTGGCTGAAAAACCAGGGACACAACACCCCTGGACGTGCCCATGGATAGAGGTGGGGAGCGGCATGGCCAACCTGAGCACCCAAAGCTTCTTGGGTTCAGCCCACCCACCTGGCATCTCCTATCACCTCATAGCCAGAACAGCACAAATCATGGAATGGTTGGCTTGGAAGGGACCTTAAAGCTCAGCTCGTTCCAGCCCTCACCATGGGCTGGGACACCTTCCACTGTCCCAGGCTGCTCCAAGCCCTGTCCGACCTGGCCTTGGGCACTTCCAGGATTCCAGGGGTAACCACAGCTGCTCTGGGCAAGCAGCATCCAGGCTGGAAACCCTCTGAGCCGTTTTGCTGGTGCTTGTGGCCCGTGTTCTCCGCCAGCACTCCCTCTCCTGTGGGCACCAGCACCAGGCCCAGGCAAAGCTCTTCCTCACACCCTGGGGCTGAGCTCACCCAAGCAGGACCAAGGAAGGGCTTTGCCAGCCCAGGGACACAAAATCACTTTGACAGCAGGGAAAGAGAAGGTGTCTTGGCAATTACTTCAGCACTGAGCCTGCAAGTCTGCTGGTTTTGTTCCTGCTCATCTGAAAGCCTTTGACACATTCGAGCTGCATGTTTCTTTTATGAATATGCAAATCAAAGCAGTGAAATTACAGATAATGATATGTAGTCAAAACTTTTCAGAAGTTAATGCATATTCCTTATTTTGCAGATTTCTATCACATTTGTATTTGCAAAATAGATGAGATAACGCCGCTCAAGAGAACAGCTCTCCTGTCACCGCAGCAGTGATGCACCTTTCAGATCCCACTCTGGATTGCTGCCAGCTCCCTTCCCAGTGCCAGGGGCCCTCAGCAGCACCCCGGGGTGCTGAGGCAAGCTGAGCTGCCCCCTGGTTTCAAGGGCTGTGTGTTGAACACAGCACCCCAGGCACTGCAGGTGTCCCCTGGCTCTGCTCTGGTGCCCTGATCCTGCTGTGGGGCTGGGGCAAAACCCCCTGCAGGAAACCATACTGGCTTCAGCTTTCCCAGGCAGGGGGCACAGGGGCTGCCTGCATGTGTGCCTGGCACTTTGGAGATCAGCCACAGTGGCCTGTGCAGTCCAGAAGGGTTTCCATGGAAAAAAAAACTTACTCATTTGCTTTTTTGTTGCTGTCTTGCTACAAGCCCAACTTTAGATATGACAGTAACATAATGCCAATGCCATAAAATACTTTTTAAATGAGGGTATCTTTCCACAAAGCAATTCAGTACTTTTCCAAAGAGAAGTTTTCAAAATAACACTGGTCTGGTGTGGTTTCTTGTTGTACACAGAATACACAACCCCAAATATTTGGCTTTATTCTTGTTGTGGTTTAACCCCAGCTGGTAACTCAGCACCACACAGCTGCTCGCTTAATCCCCCACACCCGTGGGATGGGGAGGGGAACCAGAAAAACAAAACACCCAGAGGTCGAGATAAAAAGAGTTTAAGAATTGAAATAAAGGAAAATTATAATATAACAACAACAACAACAACAGAAAGGGAAATAACAAAAACAGAGACAAGGATAAACCCCAAGAAAGACAAGTGGTGCCCACTACAGTCACTCACCACCCCCTGACCAATGCCCAGCCCATTCCCCAGCAGTGATTGCCCCTCCCGGCCAGTCCCTTCCCAGTGTCTGTGCTGGCCATGATGGTCTATGGCATGGAGTATCCTTCTGGCCACTTGAGATCACCTGGCCTGGCCATGCTCCCTCCTGGTTTCTCCTGCTCGCTGGCAGAGCATGAGACACTGCAAAGTCCCTGATTTAGGGTAAGTACTCCTTAGCAACAACTAAAACATCAGCGTGCTATCAGCATTATTCTCATACTGAGCCCAAAACACGGCACTGACCAGCTGCTGGGAAGAAAATTAACTCCATCCCAGCTGGAAGGGGGACAATTCTGCCTTAGGAGGAATGTCAGAACTCCACTGTGTATGAGAAATACAGGGTTTGACCAGAATGCTCCTGGTTCAGACCCATTTGCTGCTGTTCCTGTGATGTTCTCTGTCACCAGGTGAGATGCAGTGCTCACATCTGTCTGCTCCTCAGTATCTTTCTCTCCTTCTGGAGTGCCCAGTGCAGGGCAGACACGGTTCCCTGCACGAGCCAGCTCCATCCCTCTGTCATCGAATATTCCACGGCGGTTCCGCGGGGCTGACCTGCGGGACCTGAGCTCCTGCCAGCCTCTTGCCCGGGCTCTCTGCACACTGCTGGGCCCCCTATGGGCCTTGGGCTGGGGGCTGGGGGCTGCCTGTACCTCATCCCGCTCCCAGCCGTTCAATCAGTCACAGAGCCATCCTCAGATTCACCGTGTCTGCTGCATTCCCAGCTCATCCCACCAGCAGAGCCAGGCTTGCCATGAGGACACGAACCACCCGTGGCTGAGGTACTCAGGAGAGCTCCCTGCCCCTCCCAGCTCAGCTCTGGTGGGAACCTGACCCTTTTCTGCTCTCTTCTGCCCCGAGCTAATGTCACCACCTCCAACAGCGTGTGTGGGTGAGCAGCTCAGAGCACGCGATGCTGGCGGAGCAGCCCGGCCGTGGCTGTGGA